>CABFWO010001655.1:45437-74135 GCA_902155825.1 Timema genevievae
GTCCGGGGTTCAATCCTCGGTCCCGGCACAGATTTATCTGATTGCCAAACCCTTCCTTCACCTCTTACAAGACGTGTATTAATCACAACTTGTGAATGTGTGGAATGCCAGGCCTCCACCGTGGTTCGGATCCCACGTTAAACTGTAGGTCCTCCATTTCATCTCACAATCACCCTACCGTTACACATTAGCGTAAGTGCGTATAAACCGAACGGGTAGTAAGACGCGGTGCTAATAATAATAATAATATATATATATATACACACACACGAAGTACAACTCAAACGTGTAGTAATACGCGGTGATGAGACAAACATGTATTACAGTAATTTTTGACATCATAGGAGTTCAGTAATGGCAGATGTGCCGTTCTAGGTTAAGTCAAGTCTTGAATCGTCGTGGTCTAATGTAATCCTGTGTTGAAAAAAGTGTATTTCAAATAAAATACAATAAAATTAAATTAAGAAAATGGTGATTAAAAAAAGGCCTATAAAATATTAAAAGGGATTCACACACACACACACACACACACACACACAGAGCGCATTTAGGGATTTAATTGTAAGACATCAAACTTCCTTAATTTT
This sequence comes from Timema genevievae, assembly GCA_902155825.1. NCBI lineage: Eukaryota > Metazoa > Arthropoda > Insecta > Phasmatodea > Timematidae > Timema > Timema genevievae. The sequence goes on from CABFWO010001655.1 coordinate 46,025, forward strand.
TAACGATTTTTTTTATGTTGAACATCTTGTATACTTTGAAAAAAAAAACACTAAAAGAACTGAAATATACTATCGCGTGGTTTTAACTACAGGTACTTTTTATTCTTATCTCTCTTACAAAAAATGGCCCAAACTATCAATCATATGACTTATTTTATTTATCGAGAGAGAAAGAGTGAGTCGGGGCTTCGTAAAAAAAGAGAGGGGATTGTGGGAGAGAAAAAAAAACTTTTTCCGAGCAAGATATTCTGAAGTACACTCCTATTCTCTGGGAGGGAAAAAAAACAACTCTTCAGTCACTTCCGGTGTTTCTTCGGGATGGAGAATACCTGCTTCAGGCTCTTACTGCCCCTCCCCCCATTTCCCTCCACTCTTCCCATTTGTGTAGCTCCCCCCCTCCCCCTACATTTCTCTTTTTTTGGCCCGAATTCTCTCGTTCCGAGTTTATGGGCAAACTTAGTCTTCCTCCTCGTTTCCAGTTGGAGACCTGCCAAATGTACAGAGAACTCTCGATATATTACACTCTAACCCTTGTCGCACTATACCAACCCCCCTCCCCCTTTTCATCCCTTATAAACCCCCCCAGGGTAGGTTATTTCGTGTTATTTCTCTGCCAAAATTACAGAAGGAAGACCACACAATGTCAAATCAAACCATGTGTTCGTGTACATTTTGGTTTATGATGCGCCCACGAAATAGATGGGATCATAATACGGTCCCATTTGTCATTGTTTTCTACTGACAGAAAATTTACTGGATCTACTTTCAGATATTCATACGTCAAGTCACATGATCTGTTTCTTTAACTTTTGATAGACATTATCAATGGCTATAAAAATCACCAATATAATAGTAAAAATACTACCTCTGTGGGCTAGTGGTCAGAGCTCCTGGCTACATATCCAGATGTCCTAGGTTCGATCATCGGTGCTTCTAGATTCTTCTAAGTAGGGGGTTAGGCACGGGGTCAACTCATTCTCGTGAGGAAGAAAGAGGCACCACTTGAATAAAAAACGTAGCGGCTCTGGTCTTTAAAACTGAGATTAACGGCTGTAGTGTTCGTTGTGCTGACCACATGACTCCCTCTATCCGCAGAGGTTAGCACTATCTTTGCCAGCAGATGGCGATCGCTCGGTTGTTATGGCTCGATTTCGCGCTGACGCCATGGAGTTTTAATTATACAGTAAAATGTTATCAATGTTTATTGCATAGAAATATGTTTGTGTTTTATAAAAAAAATTATAAAATTTTCCAAAGATAAAACAAACCCTCTAAATCTACTGTACATTCGCAGACGTTTACCACTTAATAAATAGCGCCTACATTGTCACCCTCCCCATCGCTTTTCCTGGTGAGATGGAACTGACGTCATTAAAGGCAAAATTATTGCGTGCTACAATACTCGTTTAATCCCGTACGACTGTAGATTTTACACCTGGTCTAGAAGTAATAATTATATTAAATATTTTAATGACATAAATTATCCAGCCTATGCTACAGGGTGATTAAAGTGATTTATATTTATGTAAGTGCCTAAGTATGAATCAGGAAAGAGTATCAGGACAAACATCTATTAGGGAATCCTCGCCAACCCCCCACCCAGAGTTTAGTTGATTGAGGACGAACCCAAATCTAACACGAGTATCATGTGTATTTTATTTATTACGCGTCTGGGCTACATCACTCGCAGCCCAGTGGTGGAAATATTAGCGAGTACTAATGTACTATTTCCCAGGGGACGCCCGAATGTACTAACCGTGCAACCTTTCCGTGGAAAGTCGTTCCATGTCCCGATGGTGATAGTATGTATGAGGGTTTGGAACCAGTAGAAACACTTGAACCTAACTTAAGCCTAATTAACTAAACCCTGGTGAACGTTGGGGTAATTCCCCTTTCGTGAAAAGTACCAAAGGTACCAGTCAGGAATCGAACCCGTGACCCCTAGTCTTGTAACCCAGGTGCACTGACCACTACACCACTGGGCCGGCTATCATGCCTACTAATCTTTAAGCTATATCTCATAGTCATCTAAAAATTGGCAAACGTTTTGAAAAAAAGTAGCACGAATATACTGGAAAGCATAACAAAACATTGCCCTATCATTTATATAATTATGTTATAATTATTTGCATTAAGTAATATGTTAAAACTATTTATTATCTTTAATTTGTAGATAATAATAATAATACTTGAGTTAATAAACTTATTATATTATATAATTTGAAATGTTTAACCATTTTATGTGTACACAATCTTTTAAACCCCATATAATAACGGTTATTTTAAAAATAATTTTGTTTAAAATCAATCATATTGACTATTTCATATTTTTTGCTGTTGTAAAATATAAAAGCAATTTTAAAAAACCCTTTGTTTTATCAAGTTAATAAGTGTATTACATATTCCAATCCAATATTAAACGTTGTGAACTTACCCTAATTTGTCAACCCACTGGTACCAACATCGTTTACAAATGTTTTCCTTTCTTCCATGTGCCTCTGTGAAAAAGGTCGTTCTAAGGTGTGATTAATCCTGCACCTGCAAAAGTCACGGGGGTACAATTAATAGCCTAATATTTCACCAAGGGCCTTGTGCGTAGACTCTAGTACGTCATAAATATTCGCTTAAGGTTGCAAAAATGAGTTCGGGAGGGGCTTACAAATATATCTACGCCAACGTAACGCGTAATGGTGCTTACGTTACTAAACTGTTCACTACTTCATAATGTAACTCTACGGGGTTTTTTTTGGTGAAAACTCAACATATTATAATGTTTAAGTACAAGTTTTTAGGTATTTTATCATTATAATTATTCTGAAACCTTAGCTTAGTCGGTAGCTTGTCAGCCTACTGAGCTAAGGATCCCAGGTTTGATTCTTTGCATGGCCGGATAAATTATTATTAGTTTTTCATTTCACAGAGGACTGATGTTGCGTCCGCTCAAGATTTTCAAATTTGTTTCTTTAGCACCGCGTCTTACTACTCGTTCAGGTTATACGCTTATATATAACTACGCTAATGGCTTTAGGGATTAGTAAGGTTAAATTTAGATGAAGTGTACCAGCATTTGCTTGGAAGGAGAGTGAAAAACTATTTAGGAAAAAACTCGATACACCCGACTGAAATTCAAACCCCGATCCTTCCATCATAATTAGTTCAATTTATTACTAGAGTGACGTCTTATAAACGTAGACCAGCCGGTTACCAAGTGTTAAGGTGGGTTGGAAGGGGACGCGAGGAAAAGACAGTGTTTTTGCAATTTTTATGGCAAAAATAAATAAAACATTGCTCCAATACAAACAAAGAATTACATTTATTCACATGATGACAACAGTTGTTGAATATCTGCCAAGGGTGTTCTGGAATTTATTTACAACTTTTTCTCTTAATTTAAAATGTTTGTTAGATAACCACCATGCTCATGACGGATATTCAACAACTGTTGATATCAACATGTGAAGAAAATTAAACTCTATGTTTCTATTGGAGAAATATTTTATTTATTTTGTCCAGAAAAATGTTTTGACATAAAAACTGCAAAAAAATACTGGCCTTTTCTCGCGCCCCCTACACTCCCACCTTAACTAGTTGATTATTGTGCTTAGCTATACAATTAACCGTTCCTGGGGGAATGTTAGCTGAATATCAAGCACATCTAATCTGATTTGTTGGTGACTTGGAGGTTGGGGGGTTTGAATCCCAGATGAGTATACTGAGAATGGATATTTACTAAATGTTTTCCCACTCTCTCTCTCTCTCTCTCTCTCTCTCCATTAAGTTACAGTCAAGTATGATAATGCGCTAACCACTCAGCTATCCTGATAACAGCATTGGCGTAATAAGCCAAAGGTCCCAGATTCGATTCTCTTGTTCAGGAGTTATTCTACAATATTTCCATTTAAGAATATGATATTTATATGCAGCTATAAACGTGCTTAACAATTATAATCTATTAAATTCATAATTATATGTGAATTCGTACAGTTTTCATTGCACATATGGCATCAAACCCTCACAAGTCGAAGATAACTGCGTTATCTGATAGCTTGTGATCGCGCATTTATGTAGATGATGATTCCCGCACGTTCATTACAGAATCTGCCTTAGAATTCTACCTTCATCCATCACCCCGTTAGTTTAGGTACTATGCAGTTGAAACACAACTATTGATAAATATTTCAGTTTGAATGGTTAGTAAATTATAATAAAACATGTGAATCACTAACGGTGTAGATTCTGTTTTAGGTGGGGTGCTAGTGAGCGCCAGTTTAGTGCATTCATTTTGCAGTTTTTATAGCATAAACATTTTTTTTTGCAAAAATAAATCAAATATTTCTTCTATAGAAACATAGAGTTTAGCTTTATGCACATGCTAATATTAAGAGTTCTTGAATATCTGTCATGAGCATGGTGGCATTTGGTGACAAACTATTTAAATGCAGAGAAAAAGTTGTCACTAAATTCCAGGACATCCCTTGACAGATATTAAAGAACTGTTGAGATAATCATATGCAGAAAACTAAACTCTTTGTTTCTATAGAATAAATATATGATTTATTTTGGCCAAATAAATGTTTATGCTATAAAAACTTCGAAAATACTGCCCTAAACTCACGCTCACTAGCACCCATCTCTCTCTCTCTCTCTCTCTCTCTCCATTAAGTTACAGTCAAGTATGATAATGCGCTAACCACTCAGCTATCCTGATAACAGCATTGGCGTAATAAGCCAAAGGTCCCAGATTCGATTCTCTTGTTCAGGAGTTATTCTACAATATTTCCATTTAAGAATATGATATTTATATGCAGCTATAAACGTGCTTAACAATTATAATCTATTAAATTCATAATTATATGTGAATTCGTACAGTTTTCATTGCACATATGGCATCAAACCCTCACAAGTCGAAGATAACTGCGTTATCTGATAGCTTGTGATCGCGCATTTATGTAGATGATGATTCCCGCACGTTCATTACAGAATCTGCCTTAGAATTCTACCTTCATCCATCACCCCGTTAGTTTAGGTACTATGCAGTTGAAACACAACTATTGATAAATATTTCAGTTTGAATGGTTAGTAAATTATAATAAAACATGTGAATCACTAACGGTGTAGATTCTGTTTTAGGTGGGGTGCTAGTGAGCGCCAGTTTAGTGCATTCATTTTGCAGTTTTTATAGCATAAACATTTTTTTTTGCAAAAATAAATCAAATATTTCTTCTATAGAAACATAGAGTTTAGCTTTATGCACATGCTAATATTAAGAGTTCTTGAATATCTGTCATGAGCATGGTGGCATTTGGTGACAAACTATTTAAATGCAGAGAAAAAGTTGTCACTAAATTCCAGGACATCCCTTGACAGATATTAAAGAACTGTTGAGATAATCATATGCAGAAAACTAAACTCTTTGTTTCTATAGAATAAATATATGATTTATTTTGGCCAAATAAATGTTTATGCTATAAAAACTTCGAAAATACTGCCCTAAACTCACGCTCACTAGCACCCCATCTTAAGTGTAGGCTATTATCCAGTGGAGTTTAAACAGTTGAGTAAGCTATAAGTCCGTCTCAAGTCCATTTGATTGGCAAATTAGATACAAGATCACACTACGACTAAAAAATACATAAAAGTAAATATTTTTTTTATTTTACATCAACGAAATTGGAATAAATTTAATGGTTTCTTCATTTAAAAATATATTTATTTTAATAATGTTGTTGTATTTTAAAAGATTTTCTTGCTCTAAGCTCCACTGTTTTTTTAAAGCAAAATACAGAAAACAGCACCGCAATACATTTGTTTCAAGCTATATTACCTTTCTAATTTTTGTTTTATCCGCTGGAAGGAATTTAGTTTTAAGTATAGAGCTATTTTTAAGTTAAAATATATTATTTTATTTAAAAAAAACTATATCTGTCCCGAAGGAAATGTTATGAAGGAAAACAAACCTCAAAACTTTATTAATAAAACGGGCCTACAATTTTAATTACTAGCTCGGAAGGTAATCATCGATTTCCCGGGAACAACTTACAAGACCAGTAAAGAGAAATTACACCCAATAGAATTAGAAGAGGGCGTTAAGAAGAGGAGACGGAAACTTACAAAACAGAGTTTGGTTGTACAACAATCCCATTTATCTTCGTTAGCACACACTTGGATTAATGACGTCACAACAGGCCACGAATTACGATCCGGCCGCCATCTATCTAGGTCTGTAATAACGCTGTTTACTGCCTTCCATTAACGCGGGTAAGGTGCTTGTGTAATCCGGGGACGTTATCCGCGTGGTGACCTTGAGCTGTTGCTTCGTATTTCGTACCGGCGTCGTGACGCCCGTCGCGCCAGATGGTCTCCCCTTGGACTTACTAACAGATTACATGTACAGTATTACACCGAATTGACTTTTGAATATGTTGGAAAGGATTATTATTATTATTATTATTATTATTATTAGCACCGCGTCTAACTATCCGTTCAGGTTATACGCACTTACGCTAATGTGTAATGGTAGGGTGATTGTGAGATGAAATGGAGGACCTACAGTTTAACGTGGGATCCGAACCACGGTGGAGGCCTGGCAATCCTCACATTCACAAGTTGTGATTAATACACGTCTTGTCAGAGGTGAAGGAAGGGTTTGGCAATCAGATAAATCTGTGCCGGGACCGAGGATTGAACCCCGGACACTTAGCACAGAGGTCTGACACCTTACCCCTAGACCACCAGGTCACCGATTGTTGGAAAGGAGCTACAGTAGTTATGTTCTTTATTAGTATCACCTCTTACTACCCGTTTGGTTTATACACATATATACTAACTACTCTAATATTATAAGGACGAGGAAAGTTGAATTTAGATGAAGGGTTCCCGCATTTTCGTGGAGGGAGAAGGGAAAAACATTTGGGAAAAACCGCCGTCAGTACATCCAACTGGGATTGGATATGGAATTAATGGGGTGTTTACAGTTTTGTTTGATAGTTAAAGAACACACATGGATTTGATTTACTCCCCTTTGTATCGTCAATACTGTTCTATTCCAACTCTATTTAACCCTGTATCGCCAATATTGTTCTATTAGGGTTCGGCCAAACTGACAAGCGTGCGAGCGACTGCGTGGCCAAACTGGTGAGTGCGTAATTAGCAGATGGCTCTCGATAGTTGTTGACGAGGAGGCAAAGGTTCGAATCTTGGCTCAGTGAACTGAGGATGGTTTTTGACAAGGGATTTATTGTTTTGGTTTTCTCATCCTCTCTCCACGCTAATGGTGATTCTTATTTGTAAAGGCATACTTTGATTATAATATTGAAGTATTTTAACCTATTGGTTTTACATAAATATATAGGTATGGTTTATGATCTTACCAATTAAATTAGGCCGTTAGTAGCAAGTGTGCTAAACCTATCTATATTAATAAAAATGTCAAAATGAGAAGTTTTCCTAGCACTCAATGAACCAACATACAATAATATTGCCTAGCGCCTGTAAACTAGACTGTACCGGCTCGAGCGCGCGCTCTTGAAAAAATAGAACCAGTTCTATCTTTCAAGCGCGCGCGCTCGCTCTAGTCTGGCCACCTCTCATTACAACCAATGTGTTCTATTTTATGCTTTAGTCGCTTGCAGGCCATGTTTACAGAGCTTGCAGCGAGAGAGTAGATAAAGTGTGAGAGAGAAAACGCCGGCCAAAGAGATAAGCATGAGATATGACTAACTGTCGCTGCCATTTTGGTTCATCCATCAGATCATTAGGTTTCCTGTTACCCGCTATCATACATCACTCTATCGTGACAGACCTCAAACCCTCCATCCCTCCCTCCGTTGAATCCTCCATCTGGCCGAGACGAATTGTAAAACTAGACTTTAAACAATTGGTTCATCTCGACCCTGGTCGAGTGTGTTTTAGATGTCGTGTTAAGGACCCTACAGATGACACGATTTGGTCAGGTGATCGGGCCGATTTGGTTAGTTCAGGCGCAATATCGAGTCGTATATAGGTGTGTCACCCGACAAAAATGTTTCCTATTTCATGTCGGGTGATGTTGGATGGCCGGCGCATCCAACCGCACGACCGTTCGACCAAATCATGACGTCAGTAGCGTTGTCGGGTGATTCAGCGTGTAAGTTGTACTACAAACACGGGCGCGAGTAGTATTGTGTATATAATAACATCATATGACTGAATTTTTTCCGTTCAATTAGCCATTTTTTGGCTCACATTTTTCTTCTTCTGGAATTAATCCCTAACGATGCTATAAGTACGATCCCAACTTTTTGGCGTTAGGATAGTATAGGAAGCATGATACATGTGTCTTTTAGAGGTAAAAAAAACTGATGAAATCAGACACTAAGTCTGTAGGTAACATCTGAGTTGGTTGGGCCAACCAGATCGGGTCGTCTGTAGGGCCCTTTAAAGACGATGACTTACACATGATACTCATAATAGGATAGGGATGAGGAAGGAAGTATTTTAGAGGAAATCGACCCGCTTTTGCATGTAAGGCGAGTGGGAAACCATTTAGAAAAAACACCCTCAGTAGATCCGTCCGGGATTCTAACCCCGATCTCCCATACATCAGCAGGCCAGTCAAACACGAGGGGGACGCCTTAGACCATGTGGTCTTTGAAGTGGGTCCATATAGTCTTTAACTACTCTGGTGCTATACATGGGATTTATTAACTCGGCGCTGGCCCCATTCGACTGGCACGAGCATCTTTGACCCAAACCCGCTTCAGTGGCCTCATAGTCTGAGGTGTCACTGTCGTGTTAGATTGACCTGCTGATGACGGGGGAAGATCGGGGTTTGATTCCCGGTCGGGTTTACTGAGGTTTGTTTTCCGTAATGGTTTCCCCCTCTCCTTCCACGCAAATGCGGGTATACTTCCTCTAAATATAACCAACCAATCCCTAAAACCATATGAATCATTAGCACATAAGCGATTTAGACGAATGGGTAGTAAGACGCAGTGCTAAAAAAATAATATTTATATTTTATTTTTATATTAAGAGATGAGCTAGGGATTTTTTTACCCCGTGCATTCCACATTTCATATCTGATCATTGTCTCATTTGACCACCATTTAGATGGCCCTCTGGGCTAGCTTTATATTAATACTTGGGATAGGGGCTGTGTGGAAGGGGTGTAAAGGGAGGGAAGTGTTTTATTTATTATAACGTTGGAACATATTGCGCCGATATCAATGCCTCATCAACAACCACCCGCTAACAATGTCATCCTCCAACGAAGCCTTTTCTTTTTTTCTGGGCCATTATGATGACATTTAGCACTTTGTCGTTCAAACGAGATAATTGATATATATTTCATTGCTATAATGGAATGAGGATTATTTTATTTAGTGGGAGGTTGGCAATTTTTTTTAAATCCATTTTTTTCTAAATATAAAACAATATCATTTATTATTTTATTAAAACGGAGGTTAACGAGATTATCCTTAGTTAATCTTATTATAATTATCTTACACTGACTTTTTCTTATAATTAATAACTACTCATTTCAAGCTAATATGTTTTTACTAAAGGATGCTCAAATATTTTGTTTTTCAAAATGTATATCAATTTATTTTAAAAATGTATATTTTATTATTTACTTGTAAATGTTTTTACTCTTAAATAAATGTGTGGGAGCGTCATGTTTGGCTACAAAATAACTTAGAAGAAATAACGTAATCAACTTACCCAAGTTGCCCCATCCATCCAAAACACCAGACGACGGATCCATGCGAAATAAACACGTCCGGACAAAACCACACCGCGCGGTCAACTGACTTTTTTTGGGTTTGTATGAGCTGCGTCAGTATATTTTTGTTCTTTCGTATCCTGTAAAGTGTATCACTGGGGGGGCATGATGACCTTTGGGACGTACCAATGTTGTTATCTATGCCTGATTCAGGAGTAAAAAGAGCTAACCTTCCGATCGAACAGAAGTTAAACGCAGTAAGATATATGAAAGAAAGATGGCGTAGATTCAAACTTATATTTACATATGGTGCTAGGAGGGGAGGGGAGCCAGCCCTAGTGGGTGCGGCCTTCTATGACAGTAGTATTAATTATGGTCAGACATATAGACTACAATCCGACGCGTCAATATTTACAGAGGAATGATTTGCTATCCTACAAGTATTGAAATATATCTCATCTTTACGTCCGCAACTTGTAGTGATATTATGCGACTCCCGCAGCGCATTGGAGGCTATAAGCGGTTTGTCAAGCCCTCCATAACACCCAATGATAATTCAAATACTCGAAGAGAGCGTCTCTCTACGAGCTAGGGGCTACGAATTGGGGTACCAATGGATTCCTAGTCACGTGGGTATAATGGGTAATGAGAGAGTAGATAGTTATGGCATCTCGTGTAAATTTACTTTCCATTGTACAGGAAATCCCGGTACCGTATAGCGACTTTATACCGAGGGTAAAACTCAGAAGTCAGGTTAAATGGTGGGAGACCACATGCCATCAGAAAGCAAAATGGTACCATGGGGTATGTGGTACATAATGATTTTCGGGAGTTTAGGGCACTCGTAAGTTTATTTGTACAATAATCCGCCTTCGGCTCGGGAACGCCTACACCAAAGACCGACTTAATTTGATGCGCAAGGTACCGTCCTCACATTGTGTGGTTTGCCACGTTCCTGGAACATTAGAACATATATTTATGACTTGCCCTGTACATCAGTTGGCACGGGTAAATTACATTCTTAATTATATCACAGACTTTTCTTTAGTTAATGTATTACACATCAGACAACGTAACTTTGTATAGGCGGCTGTTTAATTTCCTTCTAAATATAAATATGTCGGTGTAGAGACAAATAAAATATGTCTTCCCGGTTTCTCGTAGACGAAATTCGTGTTGAGTTAGGGCTAGGCTATGTGGGTCATACCTGGACTGAACGCATAGAAAAATCAAGAAAGTAGCATCGGGAGTGAATCGAATACAAGTGTTCCTGGCTTATTGAAGAAAATGTCTTCAGTGACATTGAAAAAAACCAAACCTGATTGCGTCAGTCAGTTGACCGCGCAGTGTGGTGTTGTTCGGACGTGTTTATTTCATATGGATCCGTCGTCTGGTGTGTTGGATAGATGGGGCAACTTGGGTAAGTTGATTACGTTACTTCTTCTTCTAATTTGTTTTGTAGCTAAACATGACGCTACAAAATGATGCTTTAAGTAGTAAAATTAATGGCAGGCCAACCCTATAGATGTTAACGTGGGAGTGCTGGGAAAATGACAAAAGGTCAGTGTTTTTGCAGTATTTATATCAACACTTATTTTTTCTCAAAAATAAATCAAATATTGCTCCAGTATAAACATAAAAGTTAAATTTTTTTCACACGATGATATCAACAGTTGTTGAATATATGTCGAGTGTTTTCATTAAAAAAGTTTCTTATCTAATGCCACAATGCTTATGACAAATATTTAACAACTGTTGAAATCACCATGTGCAGAAAATTAAACTATGTTTCTACTTGAGCAATATTTTATTTATTTTGACCAAAAATGTTTGCCATAAAAACGGCTAAAACACTGGGATTTTCTCGCGTCCCCTACATCCCCGCCTTAAGGTCAAATGGTTATTCTACTGCTCATCTTTTGAAGTTGTATTAAGTGTGAAATGAACTACCGCTTCAAGGGAATTTGATTTGAGTCCAAACGTTTCTTGAAATAAAACATTTGGAAAAGGGTTGAGACTCATACTCATGTATTAGATTACTCAACAATAAGTTGAGGTTTTAACAACTCGATAAAGTGTGAAACTGGAGACGATAATAGAACCCAGGACAGTTGGTTCTAGGCAATAATGTTCTACCAAAGTCCATGTTCGTCTCTGATCCCTGTTTCAATAGTTGTTGGTGTTGTATTGAGGAGTGGCGTGACGTGGAATGCCACCAGGGTAAGCTGAACTTGATGAAAACTGTACCTGTGATAGGTTCTCCCCTACTAAGTACCCATTTGACCAAATAACACGTAGGCTCTGCTCTACACACCTCGTATTGGAATGCATTTCCTTTGATAGTTGGCCAATGGATGTGTTAATGAGTGATAATAACATATCACAAGTACAGTTCAAACTAACTCTGCTCACCTAGGGACCCCACACCACTGATATTGAGTATTGTGTATCGGTCACACATGGCTATACACCATCACACCCACACATAGCCATCCACCATCACACCCACACATAGCCATCCACCATCACACCCACACATAGCCATCCACAATCACACCCACACATAGCCATCCACCATCACACCCACACATAGCCATCCACAATCCACCATCATACATAGCCATCCACCATTACACCCACACATATCCATCCAAAATCCACCATCACACCCACACATAGCCATCCACCATCACACCCACACATAGCCATCCACCATCACACCCACAGATAGCCATCTACCTTCACACCCACACATATCCATCCACAATCCACCATCACGCATAGCCATCCACCATCACAGCCGCGATGACTCTATAACACTTCCAAGTAAGTATCATTTCATACGTACCACAAACTTACACGTGAGCTGTACACAGGAGTATTGCAGGCTAAATTAAATAAACCGATAAAACGACAACTTCGACACGAGACTCGGCTCTGAGTAGCCATCCACAAGCCTTCCTCCGTATTACTACCCGTATGGGTTATTACAATTTAACTAAACTATTGGCGTAAAGGATAAAGAAGGTAGGATGTATTGGAAATGTATACGAATTTGCGTGGTTGATGAGTGGGGAACTCCTTGGGAAAACGTACCCACACTACAACCGGCCGAGATTCAAACCCTGTAATTCCCACTACCGGCAAACCAGATGGGCTTAGCATTTATTCCGTGTGTCCACCGATGAGGGGTCAAGGTGTTTAGTGCTAAGCTAAGTTAATCCCTGTGATTATAAAGTGCACGATAAAATCTCCTTTCCGCTGTGGTAGTAAATTATAGAATTTATTACGAGCTTTTGTTACACACACACACACACACACACACACACACACACACACACACACACACGCGCCTCCTATCGTAGTATTCTGTAGCTTTATGCACCATTAATTTCTAAATGGCATGCACTTAGTAAAACGCTATCATTTTACCACCCCCATTTTTATAGCTATATAATTAAAACTGTTATTGAGCTATATAATACTCACTAGTGCCGAGGATTTTTAAAAACAAAAATTCTAAAAGATGATATCATAAGTTATATAGTTTGTAATTACATTATTATAGTCTAGGGGCCATTACTTAATAATTACTTCTCATTACTGATTACATGAAATGTTGAAAAGTACTACACTGTGTGATGAGTTAATTGTTTGGTTTGTTTTTTTAAACTTTGATGAAGGATATTCTTGAAGGAAGATCAGTTTAGTACAAGTATTACTAATCTAATAGCTATTCTTCATTAAATACATTCCTACTGTGTAGGCACCCGCCCCGGCGGCGTAGTTGGCTAACGCGCTAAATTCATGTTAAGCTAGACTGCCAAGGACGGGGAGATTGAGGTTCGAATCTTAGTTGGGTGAACTGGGGGTGGTTTTCCCTAAATGGTTTTCCACTCTCCTTCTACATAAATGTGGGTTCACTTCTTCTCTAGTCAACCTTCCCAATTCTTAACCCATTAGTGTAAATATTACTTAGGCATATAACCCGAATGGTTAGTAAGACGCGGTGCTAAGTATAAAAATACTGTATGGGCCTATTGTCCTAGAGCAGGGATGGGGTACATGTGGCCTTTTGAGGTGGTATGTGAGGTCTTTTCTCAAATTCAATCGATTATGCCCCTTCATCGTTTATTACACATCCTCAAACTCAAATTGTATTACTACAATATAACAAAGTGAAGTATCTTTTGGTTTTATTTTTATCTATTTAATTAGCACAGCGTATTTACTACCCGTTCGGTTTATGCGCTTAAGTACTAATTACGCTAATGGGTTAGGAATTGAGAAGGTTTAATTGATAGAAAGTGAACCCGCATTGGCGTGGAGATAGAGAGTGGAAAATCATTTAGGAAAAACCACCCCCAGTTCACCCGACCGAAATTCGAACCTCGATCTCCCCGTCTTTGGCATTCTAGCTCAACAAGAAACTAGCGCGTAAGATAACTTCGCCACCGAGACGGATAAGTAATTTATCAACTGTTAAGATGTTTTTTTTTGTAGAACTTTATTCTTGAGTGATATTTTATTATATATTTTAATCCTTATCACGTGCTGATATAGTATTATTATTATTATTATTACTATTAGCACCGCTTCTTACTACCCGTTCGAGTTATACGCACTTACGCTAATGTGGAATGGTAGGGTGAATGTGAGATGAAATGGAGGACCTACAGTTTAACGTGGAATCCGAACCACGGTGGAGGCCTGGTATTCCTCACATTCACAAGTTGTGATTAATACACGTCTTGTCAGAGGTGAAGGAAGTGTTTGTCAATCAGATAAATCTGTGCCGGGACCGAGGATTGAACTCCGGACCCTCAGTACAGAAGTCTGACACCTTACTCCTAGACCTCCAGGTCACCCTTGAGATAATAGTTCACCTTATATATGTGTAGGCAATTATTAAAAATACATCACACACACAGTCCCATGAAGTTAATTAATCACTGTAAAACGTGATAACCCCATTTTAACTATTTACATTATTCTATGCCTTGCCGGGGAATCTAATCCTGAACCCTTAATTCCGTAGATAGAAGTACCAACTTGAAAGTAAGCAGTATATATAAATTTTGTCCCAAATATATCAAGTACTCCTGCAGTAGATATTATGTTTAATTCAATTTCTTTAACAGTTATTGAATATCCTTCACGGACATCGCGATATTTGTTCAGAACTTTATGTTTTAATCTAAAATGTTACTGATAAAAATGGCATTATGTTTTTTATTATTATTTAAGGTGTTAAACGTGCACTTTCTGAACCGACCGATTATATCAGCACACGACAATTCATACTAGCGAAAGCGAAAGGGCCTTTCAATTTTGTTTGGAAAGGTATTTTCACTTACTTTCCAGGGCTCTGTTACACGCCACAATCAACATGGGACAGACGGCTTTACTTCCCCTCCTAAGGAGGTTGTGCTACGTATTTTTATCGCTCCAGAATAATCCCTCTACCCCGGCTGGGTTTGAACCCACGAACATCGGATCCTGAGGCGGGCACTTTACCCCAAAACCACCGAATTGGACGAATCCCACAATGCTCTTGACAAATATTCAAGAACTGTTGAGATTACTAAGTGTTTAAAAACTAAACCTATCTACAGAAATCAATATTTATTTTTGCCATGAAAATGTTCGCTAAAAAACTGTATAAGAATCCTCTTAACTTGCGTGCCGTTTTACTTAACCTTAAAAAAACACCGATACAAGGTAAAATAAAAACTTTCATGATAAATGGATAGAAAGGAAATGATCAATATTTTTTTTTTGAATCATATAATTAAAAGATTTTGTAGTACTACGCTCACTTTACCTTGAAAGGTAGCAGTCTTGATGGATCACACCATGACTCTATCTTAAAATCTACGTCATAGAGGAACATTCTAAGGTAAATTAAGGCTACGTGAACAGTGTAAAGCTATTTATTATTCAATATCAACTTGGTTTAAGGAAAGATCAGAAAGCCAGACGAATATTTTTTCCTTCTCTCTTACTCTACAACAATTTAAAGCCGGTAAATAACGAAACAAGAGATTACGCATAGTAATAACAATTTATAACGTGAGCTGATACATTTAAAATGCTTAGTAATTTCTACTACTCATACGATGAAATTATTCTTATTCTTTTTTTTCACTTTTTTTTTTTCCTTTCTACCAAATGATTTAAACCAACGCAGTGTAACTTCACTTTCCCAACATTAAAAAACATACTAATGGCACAATTATTTCCCTTCCCTTTTTTTTTATCTCTTTCCCCCTCTTTTTTCTATTCCCCTCCTTCTTTACATACGTTTGCTAGAAATGATAAATTGCCCCAACCCCCTAACCACCACAAATGTTGGGATTGTGTAGCGAGCCGCACCTCAGGTTTATCCGCGGGGTGGTTGGAGAGGGGGTGGGGATAGCCGGGACTCGCGTTTCTCCTGAAACCGTTGCAAAAACCAAAGCATATTTCATGTTTTCCCCCTAGTGGGCTCGTTTGAAACTAAAGGCTGGAGTAATTACTCAGCAAGTACCATACTCTTTATTGTCTAAAGGCTTGGTATAACTTACGTGAGGTATATTATTATTACTCTCCATTTTGATCAAAGGAAAATATTTTCATTCTGACTAAGGGTAGTTATACCAATAATGACTAAACATTTCCTTTTTCTCTACTGTTTTAGCTCAATAAACCTACATATTATATGAACAAACAACTTACAAACTAACTTAACTATAAAACAGACACATCACCCCATCTTTCACTCTTCAATTAATTACTATAAATAGGGGCACCCTATTTTTAAAAACCAATGATTACTTTTTCGACCTTGCCGGAGATAGAACGTGGTACCATTAACTCAATAGTAGACGCGCTGCCGATTGAGCTAAGGAACAGTAATTTTGGTGAAGCCACATATAAGAGCAGCCGATATGTTCCTGACCGGGATCTAAACCCCTTCACCATGAACAGTATATATCGTCTTTTACCTACTCTTTCTTTAACTTTACGGAACGATAATTTAATGTTATGCTGGTCAGCCATCTTAGAGCACTGGTCTACCGTTATAAAACATATTTAGAATGTAACATAATTTATCAGAGTATCAATTACCCTTCTAAATAAGCCCAATTACCCGCTTATGTTGGCTCGCGGACTGATTTTATGGTGACAGGAATGTCGGGTCTACTTTCATGATGTACTGAGGGTGGTTTTTTATTCTTCTAAATTGTTTCTCGCTTTCCCTCCATTCTAATGCAGGTACATCTCCAAATTGTACGTTTCTTCTCTTTTCCTGGTGGTGCGTTTAAAGTGCGTGTTGTTAGATTGATTTTAAGACGCAATGGAAATATAAAAAAAATCGTAATACGGGCCTGTTGAGTTGGTAAATATTTTGTTTTGTGTCATCGCTTCATAATTCCATTTCGGGTTGTATGCATATATACTGATTACAATAATATATTAAGGATTAGGAAGGTTTAATTTGATATAAAGTGTACCCGCATTTGCATGGAGGAAGAATGGAAAACCATTTAGAAAAAAACCACCCTCTGTACACCCGACCAAGATTCGAACCTCGATCTCCCTGTCCTCGGCAGTCGAGCTCAACACGACTAGCGCGTTAGCCAACTACGCCACCGAGGCGGGTGATAAAAAGAAGAGCATCTAAAATGAAAAATAGTTAAATAGCGAATCCATCACAGAAGAATACGATGAATATTGTTACCTGGTAAAGGAAGGAACTTGCATTTGTCTACATGCAACTCCCCTCTCCTGCCTTAATGCCCTAGTTGCGGTTTGAGGGGGTGGTAGCAGTGAGGTATTTTCATCCCCCCCCCTCCCCACAACAAGCCCTTCCTCTTAACGCGCGCAGGCCTATGCTGTGGTCTGTTCTCTGTGAAAATTGACACTCGCTATGCAAATTGGCCGTAGCTAGAGCTTACAAATGTACAAAGTCATCCGCCTGCAACAATGGTATAAGGGAAAGACATTAGGAAAGAGGAGTAGGGACATATTCGTGGAAAAGTTACAAGGATTTATTGGGTGAAAAGCTTTCGCTACTTAAAAAATAATATGCAATTTTTTACCTCCACATGACGTTGGGGGTTGGTAAATTGGGTCCTGTCTGCTAAAATCATGTCAAATCGGGTCCCGGTTAGAAAAAAAGGTTATAGGTAAGATGGGTCCTGGCTATAAAAAGGGTATAGGTAAAATGGGTCCCTTTTTCGGTCAGTCTATTAGCGTTACCCAGGAGATACCACGAGGAGGTTGGCTGAGTGATCTACCAAAAATTTGTTTTAGGGGAAAGTTGCCTATATTGTACCACTTTTTAAATTTTAATTTTTATTTGCCATAAATACTAACCTATGATATTAAGTGTATTTTTACACAAACCTGTACTTATTTGCTGATATATTTCTACTGTTTCAAGCTCAAAAGGATGTAATTGGAAATAAATACAGTGATTTTTCTAACTGGCTGCAATCGGTACGATATAGGAAACAGGTTTCCTAAATTGTACCACCCATGTCCTAAATCGTACCACTACAGTATTTATTAGGAAGAAGCTACTAATAAAAATATAATATTATACTACATTGTAGTGTGATTCTTCGGACGAAAACTAATTGGATCGGACACATTCTTAGGAGGCACTATCTTCTGCATGACATCATTGAAGGCAAGGTTGAGGGAAAGAGAAGCTTAGGAAGAAGAAGGTTTCAAATATTGGATGACTTTAGGGAAGGAAGAAAATGCTGGGAGCTAAAGGAAGAGGTGGAGGACAGGACGCATTGGCAGTCTAAGTTCACTGACAAAATAATTAATCTGTCGTGTGACAGAACACCTATTAATAATCACAGTACAAAGGTATGTTTTAGAATTTAAATGTTTATCAAAACTTTTTCTATTTGCAGTCCATACAAATAAACTGTTTTAATCCTGACTTGACCCCTGCACATCTTTCATGCACCCAGGACCAGCGTACCAAACACTGCACCATGTCCTCAACGGAATGATCTTCACATACGGAACAAAACCATTCTTCTTGCTGGATTTCAATACTAACATCAGTTTGTGTTGAAGTAAATGGTAGGCTTTCTCCGTTGGTTTGCAGATCTGCTTTTTCTAAATTTCTCCACACAGATGAAACATTTTTCTTAGCATTGGCTACTTCTTTTTTTATCTTGGGCTTTGCCAGTCTCAATTCATTTGCTTTGGCCTTCTCTATTTTCATTTTCAACTGTTTTACTTTGGCCTGTGCCATTTGCAATTCTTTTGCTGTTTGCAAATCATTCTTGTATGGACTGCTTGTTAGCACAGTAGCTCGTTGTAGGCCTTTGTTTGTCAACCCACCTCGTTTTGACACTTTTTTTTTGGGGGGGTTTGGGAATTGGTGAGATATCTTCAATTGACACATTAAGTTGAGAGGTGTTGGCTGGTCCAGCCTTTGGCTTTACTGCAACATCCGGTCGGTCATTGGTTTCATCTGCAGTAGGTGCAGTGGGTGGTCCATTGGTGACATCTTTAGTAAGTGGTGCATCTACATTGGTATCTTCTGAAGGCTCAAGATATTCAGCTGGTAAAAAGTCAGAGTCTTTAAACACATTACGGTCAACTGGCCAGACTCCACATCCACGGAATCCATTAATGGAATTCTCAACTGTCGCTGCCCTTGCATAGGCTTCTGCCACAAGTTGAGTCACCTGGTATTGTGTAACACACAGTCCTGGATTGGTACGAAGCCATTTTTCAACCACTTGTGTGTAGAACCCTTTCAGTGGTTTAAAAAACGACTTGTCTAATGGCTGAACCCGATGCGTTGTGTGGCCAGGCAACTGCAACATAATTACTCCGGCTTCTATTGCTATATCCAAAGCTTCCAAGTTCTTTGAATGTGTTGTGTGGCCGTCTAGAACTAAGAGAATTTTATTATCGTTGTTTGGTTTGACGGCAGCAATAAAATGTTTTAGCCACTGGATGAAGAGGTCACTGTTTATGTAGCCTGTTTCAGAAACCTCAGGTGGAGCCCCAACTTTTAATTCATTAGCCATTCTCATGCGCTTAAAAATTAACATGGGAGGGACATAGTCTAAGTAGCGCTTGAGAGTTGGCTTTGAAATACCGTATTGGCGACAGCATTCATTAAAACCCATGTCCCCATTTCTATAAGCTGCGAGGGCTCGTTCCATATCCGATTCACTCCAAGCTCCATATTTTCGCTTCGTCATTCTGTAACACACACGGACACGCGCGTTATTTATGTTTATCGTGGTGTTTAATAAAAGTTTGGTAAAAAATAGCAAATATGGAACAAGGAAGATTATAGGCCCCCAATTCGTACCGGTACGAATTAGGAACCCACTTGTGGTACGATTTAGGCAACATCCTGGAGCTTTAAACATAACCTTATTTATAACCTCAAACTATCGCTACGATAAGAATAAACCATAGGTTTCTTGTAGAATTGGTTATATTACAATAATATATTCATGAAAACAAGTAAAACATACCTTCGGGTTCAGTATTTCCTTAGATACAAAGTCCAAAAATTACATCCAGATCCACTGAAACTAAATAACATTAATAAAAGCGTTCAACGTGGTCATACCAGTGTAATATTTTCGCGGGCTACTTAAAACAATGGGAGGTTCAAAACATAACCCCTAGAGCACTCTACCATAATCATTTCCCAGAAAATCAATGGTGGTACGATTTAGGTGGTGGTACAATATAGGCAACTTTCCCCTATTTATCTTTAAAACCCTTTAAAAGCTCTTGTTGCACGTCAGAATTAAGTTTAATATGACACATGTAGATACTGCGCAAGTCCGACGTTGAATTCCATCCATCCTTCAGAAGTTTGTGATATATAGGGCCAGTTTCATAGTCAGATTTAGTACGCCTAAAGTGCGAGTTGATACTAAATACAAGACGTCACCTACCTAGACCAAAATGGAATGGGCCAGTTTCATATGCGAAATTGGCCCATTCCATTCAATTTCAGGTAGGTGACGTCTTGTATTTAGTATAGCGCCGCACTTGAGGCGTACTAAATCTGACTATGAAACTGGCCCTTAATCTGATAACCATGAAATATAAACATCGTCTTATTCTGTTGACTTGTCATAGCTTCCATTGTACCGGACTGCTCTGCACTGTGTGACTGAGCTCTGATGTTATGTAGGCCAACAGCGAAAAAAAGGCACAATGTAAATTTGAAACATAATTATTATCGTAGATAATACTAAGGGCCAGTTTCATAGTCAGATTTAGTACGCCTAAAGTGCGAGTCGATACTAAATACAGGACGACACCTACCTAGACCAAAATGGAATATGCGAAACTGGCCCATTCCATTCAATTTCAGGTAGGTGACGTCTTGTATTTAGTATAGCGCCGCACTTGAGGCGTACTAAATCCGACTATGAAACAGGCCCTTAGATTCAACAAGTATAGTAATACTTTTCAAACTACACCCAGGTATAACCCGCGAACCCATTTTACCTATGCGTTTCGAAATATTGGAACCCATTTTACGTATCTATTTCAAAGTTGTCGGACCTTTTTTACATATTGGTGAAAGGTGTCACAACTCTTGGGACCCAATTTATGTAGCCCCATGACATTGGGTATAATGGGTAATCTATTTTTTATGAGAATTAAAAATACATAATCATAAATGTATTTTATACCTATAAATGGATTTTTAAAAGGAATTTTTAAACAGCTTTTAATAGATTTTATGTAAAAGAAAGGTTCAATGTTATTTTACTCTTAATACTCTTACTTTTCAAATGTCATATTGGAAAAAGGATTTATAGAATATTTACTTTTTGGTTCATTTTTACCCGACATATTTGTTCAAGTGAGATAAAATAGCCTTTAAAATGTTTGCAGGTAGAGTAATCAATATTTTACTTGTATATATTTATATATTTTATATTTGTTTTTTAAATTTTTTATAAAGGCTTGATGATTTGGCTTTAATTTTATGAGTGACTCAATTTCTTGCAAACACTTTAATATATCAAATGGAATGTTTCATTTTCCAAGTTGGTACCTAAAAAAAATTATTTAAATCTTTTACTTAACTGTTGGAGTGACGTCAATCTCAATGGTCTTGGGGAAAAGTGCTCGCCTCAGGACCCGTTGATTGTGGGTTCAAATCCAGCTGGAGTTTATGGATTTTTCTTGAGCGTTAAAAATCCGTAGCACAATTTCCTTTGGAGTTGTAGTAAATCCGTCAGTCCCATATCGATTGTGGGATGTAAAATAACCCTGGAAGGTATGTGAAAATATCTTTGCTAGAAAAATTGGTAAGCGTTTTCACCCTCGTTCATAGAAATTCTCGTGTGCTGATATAATCAGTCGATTCATAAAGTGCATGGTAAATACCTCAAATAAATAAAATTGTAAAAATTAAATGTATTATTGTTTGATTTTGCTAGGTTATCATACTATCCGTGTGGTGAAGTGTACCCACATTTGCTTGGCTGGAGAAAGTAAGACAACTATTTAAATAAATCCAACCTGGATTTTAACCCCGATATCCTCCTCATAGGCATTCAATTATATTGCGTGAAAGACACCTTGGACCATTCGACCACCGAAGAGTGTTGGTATCAATTAAGTGCGTTATTGTTGTCTAAGTTAGTTTGTGAGATGTGTAATGGTATAGTACTGCACATAAAAAATGTAAACCCTTTGATATGTAAAACATTTTAACTGCCCTTCGAATTAAAAACAAACTTTAAACCAGTTATGTAATATTTATTCTACTCTAATGATATAGTTATGAGTTTGTTTAACTTAAAATTTTATGGGGAAACGAGAAAGTATTCAAGGTATATGCTGGTTTTCTTACTAATAGGACCGTACAGTCCGTTAGCTCTGAAAGTAAAATTATCTTAAGGTCATTCGACATTTAATATTTTATTGTATAATTTTAACAATATAATATGTAGCTATAAATAGTGATTCGATGATTTCAAATAATTTCAGTTCACGAGTTATAAGGGGTTGGACTTGCTATTTTATATTACTGGGTATCTGTTATGAGCATATTAACATTTGATGAGAAACTTTTTAAATGAAGAGAAAAAGTTATGCTTAAATTCCAGAACACCCTTTACAGATATTCAACAACTGTTGAGGTCACCATGTGAAGAAAATCAAAATTTTTGTTTGTACTAGAGAAAAATTTGGTTTATTTTAGACAAGAACATTTTTTTGCTTTAAAAACTGCAAAAAGAACTAACTTTTCTAGGGTCTCCCGTCACACCGAATAAACGGTTTACAATTTGGTGCAGCTTGTAAGATAGAACCATATCGTAATCGGAGTTTTAGAGTAAATTGAGTGTATATTATTTTGGCCCTCAATATAATTCTATTCTTACTCAAACAAAACACATACATTTAATTTCTAACAGTTTGCGCCATCTTCCAATAAACCTGTAATTTAACAACGCCCCCCTTTTTTCCAAATACAAGGGTACAGGTTGTCTAACTACCTACGTAGTCATTACTCGACACCATAGCTCATTCTGTAGAACATCTATTATTCCGATTGGTCTTACTGTGGATTCACAATTTCGTCGAAAAACGGGAACAGAGCAGAAACGTAATCACGAGAAGGAGCTCTAAACCAATCACAAGATTTCAATCTCATCGGCGTTGTCTGTTCAACGCGACTTGAAATAACTTCAGCTTTTCTTTTTTTCGGCGCGGCAATATCAACTTGGGAGACCCAATCAAGTTTTAAAACCATCCGTCACAATCAGTGCGCGAGCTTATAAATCAGCCGATTCAATCATTGCGCACGCGCGTATAAAGTGAGATACTAACAGACTTCACACTGCACTGCATCTTTATTTATTGTTGAGATTGGAAATCGCCTGTTAAGGCCCAGTCTACAACCAGTCGCACCCGCTAGTCGGACTCGTGATACTGTCTACGATAGCTGACGCAAGCGCAGACGCATGTCGGAAGGAGATATATATTTAGCACCGTGTCTTACTACCCGTTCGGGTTATACGCTTAAGTACTAGTTACACTAATGGATTAGGAATTGGGAGGGTTGAATTTAGAGGAAGTGAACCCGCATTTGCATGGAGATAGAGTGTAAAACCTTTTAGGAAAAACCACCCCCAGTTCACCCGACCGAGATTCGAACCTCGATCTCCCCGTCCTCGGCGGTCGAGCTCAACATGCGTAAGGGATGAACACTGTCTTTTTAGCACCACTTACATACTAATTACGCTAGTGGTTTGAGGGATTCGGAAGGTTATATTTATAGAAAGTGTATCCGAATTCGAATAGAGGGAAAGTGGAAAACCATTTGGGACAAAACGCCCTCAGTACACTCGACCGAGATTCGAACCTCGATCTCCCCGTCATCGGCAATCTAGTCTGCGAGAGTAGCGCGTTACACTACTTAGCTACTGAAGCGGGTAATATTGGCGTATTAACATACATGTTCTACGCCAGATCTAGGAACTATAACGTTAGTGACGCATTCAACCACTAGGCGCTTTAGTCTAATATACGGGCGGGTGAACAAAGAGATGGAATCGAAGCTATTGCTGTAACTGTAGTCTTACTACCCGTTAGGGCTATTACCTGCATATAAAGTAATTACGATAATGTGCTAGGGATGAGGAGGGTTGAATTTGCAGGAAGTGTACCTGCATTTGAGTGAAGGGAGAGTGGCAAGCCATTTAGGATAAAACACCATCATTACACCCGACAGGAATTCTAGCTCCGATTTCCCCGCCATCGACAGTCCAGTTTATTTCGCGAGAGAAGACTTAGGGCCAGTTTCATAGTCATATTTAGTACGCCTAAAGTGCGAGTCGATACTAAATAAAGGACGTCACCTACCTGAAATTGAATGGAATGGGCCAGTTTCATATGCGAAACTGGCCCATTCCATTTTGGTCTAGGCAGGTGACGTCCTAATGCATGCTAAATCTGACTATGAAACTGGCCCTTTGATCATTCAACCATCGATGCGGGTTAAATTAAAGTGTAAACTTGGAAAAAAAAAATCCGGAATATCTCAATTGAATTCCATTCGAATCGCCGGAAGAAAAAAATAATAATTTCCATCTCACGTCTTTACCGGTGAGTTACCTCTGTCTTGTCCCGAGTTCGTATTCCCTTCAGCTTTCCTTTCATCTTGCGACTCAATTCCTAGTTTCCTCGGGTCTTTTCATGCCCTCCCCTTCTCGTCATTCGTAAGGGTCTGTCTTGCCTGAGTACTGTAGCGGACTGCTGGCTGCGCCACCGGCTGAACAGGCGCGGGGAGTCGCGGGGTAGTATAATACGGAAGGGGCTCAATACTCTCCCTGCCACGCCTAATTCCGCCGGCTCGGTAGGAATACTCTGCCAGATGGGGCCTTCCGACGGCGGGACTAGGGCACTTCTCATCACTGGAGTGAACCCTTGAAAACAGGACCCTAGGTTTCCCTCTCACCAAATCACTCCAATCACACAAATATACATTTTATACAGTTTGATTTGTTATAGAAAAACCTAATCTAACATTTAAAAATGTTACTTCTTTCACTTAGTCACACATCAAGTCTGCGATCTTCATCTGTCACTTTTGATAGATATTATCAATAACTATAAAATAACACGTATAATAATAGTAAAATGCTATCAATGTGGACCTCAAATAAGTTATTTTAAGTTTATTCTTACCAAAATAATACTATACATAAACACGCCTGGCCACAACTACAAAATACTGAATTAAAGGAAATTACTTGACTTTTTTATTTTTTATTCTAATTTATTTCAAATTGAAGCTACCATCCTAACGAAGATAAACATATTGAAGCGTGGTACATTTTTCTTTTTCTCTAGGCAAAATTTTAATGTTAAGTTAACATTAAAAAATAAAGCACATAATTTGTTGAATATTAGGTCAAATCATTGTAATTAAAGGAATGTCCGTTTAGAAATTGAAAATTGACACCTGTCATTATTATTCTTAACTTAAGGGGGGTCTCTCCTAATTCCTTTACCACCCGAATCCTCTGGATGTGACTGCCTTTATTAAACATATTTCTCTTAGTCGTACGCTTCAGGGATGGATGTTTGAGTTAACATTGACTTGGGGATCCTTAATCTGGAAGGACTCGCATCGGTGGATACGCGGGCTAAGGCAACAGTGTTGTCTGGGCTGGTGACCAGGACTTTGCCCTGGTCTAAGGAGGGTGGGTTAGTTATTAAATAGTTTCCCGCTCGCCCTTCAAGAAAAAGTGATTACATTTCTTCTAAATTACCCCTTCCTCATTCATACTCTATTAGTGTAAATATGTGGAGAAAGTGGGACAGGTAATGAAACGTAGAAAAAAAATATGTATGTATATATATAAATATAGGGGCAACAGAAGAATATGAGCTATAGAGAAATAATTTCGTGAAAGAGCTTATGAATTCAGGTAAATTATAAAGGAGTAGTATTTTTTCAAAAGTATATCCGTAGAATATATAAAAGGCCTTTTTATTCGTGGATGTGTCAATAGAATTCAATGGAAATATTTTTGTAATTCAATTTACTTTCATCTTCTGAATAACTTTTATTATAAACCTCAGATCATTTCTTTTTCTTTTCAATTCTATAAATGTATGTATTTTCAAATATGGACGAAGTTTGTAGATACAATCTCATTTAAAAAAATATATCATGGGAAATAATAATTTAGAGGAAGTACACTGATATTGGCGTGGGGAGAGGATGGTAAATCTGTACGTGAACAATCGGGTGTGAAAAACCATCCCTAATTAACCCAACCAGAATTTAAACCCAAACTTTATCATCGCTGCCGATCAAGTGCAATACAAGTTTGTATAATTCAACAATAATCTATTAAAAATGTTAGAGCTACAATAGCCCCATGACTTCTTTGGTGCTAACTGACAGCTCACAGCTGACAGCTGACGGATTTGAAAAGCTACCAGACCAAATTATGTATCCCTACGCCGAACCATATGATCTGCAAAAAACATGTGTTTAGCAGCTGTCACTTCTGACAGTCAAATTTTAGGTATATACCTAAATGTTGACTGTCATAAGTCAGCTGTGAACTGTCAGTCAGCACCAAAGAAGTCATGGGGCTACTGTATGTATTATTATTTACTAAGCACTACTTTAATAAATTTAAATTTAAATTCAACTCATTTCACAAGACACTAATTAAATAAGTCTTAGCCTGTGATATTAATTATTTTTTGGATAATGGGTCAACATTTATAAATTCAATATTTTATGTTCACCATGGATCTAAACCAGGGACTTTAAGTTCTTTAGTCTTGGCTACTTAGTCACATAGAAGGAATTAAACAATTTAGTAGGATAGTATTAGTACTTATTATCAGTATACTACCTTAACATGTCTTGATTATAAAACTAAATTGTTAAAATATTGTAGTTTATCAGTACAATTTTATGTTTGAACATTTTTTGCACAGCTCAGGAAACTCGCATCACAAGTTTAAGCCTCCAATATATTTAATAAGATAGTAAAATTGTAATTTAAGTAATTCCAGTAGTTATTGTATTTTTGCTATTCCTCCCGACTCTTATCTTAAAGGCCGAGATTAGATTCTAGGTTAGTTTTGATGGTGCAGGCTTTCTATAAAAATATGATTCCCATTCATTAATCAGCTGAATTTCGATTTAGTGCCTTAAACTACATAACTATCCTTGTCACCTTGATCAGATGAAGAGAGTAATTATTAATTAATCAATGCACGAAGCTTAATTATAATTGAAAAGGTGTGGAAAAGAAAATCGATGTCACTTTTCATATTGCTTCTTTTGGTGGAAACTGCATGTTTTTACATTAATGTCGTGATCACGATAAACTTAACGCTCACGTAACGTAGCGTTTACGCAAGGTTCCCTTGACGTAAATAAACTAGTGTTTATCAGTAAATTAACGTAAAAACTCGAGCAAAACACCGACAGTGAAATTGGATTGGTTGAAAATAAATTGTTCACTAAAATGAAACCCAAGCATTTAAGCTGATTAGGTTTCAAGTACTTGAAATAAAAGCTTTATTGGATTCACATGATAAAGGGTAACAAGAGACTCCGCCGTTTTAGAGTTCGTGAAACGCGGACGAACTATATTAAAGAAAGAATTCGTCTGCACTCCATAAACAAATGAAGTACTAAATAGCAGTGTTGACTTTGCTCGAAATATGATTGGAGAGCTAAAACGAGTGGTAATCTTCACTTAACGTTTACATAAAATGAAAGTTCTCCCCGGACAACTCTTAAGCTGATCGTAATCCTGGAATAAGAGTTATTATGGAAAAATACATGTTTAAATACCATAATTTTAATTACGTCTTCTCATTCAGCCAATAGTACTAATTTAACTACGCTGGGGGGGG
>CABFWO010001655.1:75927-117509 GCA_902155825.1 Timema genevievae
TTTTTTTTTTTTTTAGCTGTGATAGAAGTTTCAATATTTGAGTTTGAAGTTTCTTAATGTGCATTTAAAGAATATAATATATTACTTACTTACACTATGAAAGTTCGAAACTCGAAAGTTCATTACCGCACTCACAAAAGTACTCCACCTATCCCTATCTTGAGCTAATTCTATCCAGTCTTATCTCACTACACCCTATCTCTCTCAGGAGGTATATATAAATACTATCCTTCCATCTACGTCTGGGTCTTCCCAGTGGTCTTCTCCCTTTTGGGTTTGCCAGTCAATACCTTGAAAGTGGTTCTAGATACTCCAACTCGCGCTGCATGACCTGCCCACCCTAACCTGCGAGATTTTACTGACCTAACAATGTCTGATGATGAGTACATATTATGCAGTTCATCATTATGTAGCCTCCTCTACTCCCCCATATCTTCATCCAATTTTGGACCAAATATCTTCCTAAGTGCTTTGTTTTCGAACACCCTAAATTTATTTTCGACATTTGAGGTAAGAGACCATGTTTCGCAACCATAGAGAACAACCAGTGAAGTTATGGTTTTGTATGTTTTGAGTTTTTACATTTCTTGACAGTAGGCAAGATGTCAACAACTTACTGACCGAGTAATAACAAGCATTTCCCGACTGTGCTCCTTTCCAATCTAATATTGTTATCGCTAGTTAAAATTGTTCCTAAATATTTGAATTAATTAATCCTTCAAATGACATGTTATTTACTGTATCCAGTACACAGTTAAAGTGACGCCTTGGACCAGACCTGTATTTTTGGGCTAAACGGCTGCATTGAGAATTTAAATATAATAATGGGCCGCCAAATAAAGGACGATTTTTCAGGAAGACAAAATTTATTACTAAGAAAATTATATAGACAACATAGAAAAGGAAGTCATATATATATATATGTATATATAATTGATACGACACATTCGCACTAACTTTCTCATATTGTGAACCATAAATTTGAAGAAAATTTTCAAAAATTGGATTTAAGTCAAATACCCTTGGATAAATTTTACTCATAAAAACAAACATAACATCTTGTTAATCACAATAATCACTCTTTATATATGGCATCTAAACCATATGTTTCAAATATATCTAACAAAATGTAGATTTCCAAAAATATATTATTTTTAAAAACTACCCTAAAATTATTCTTTATTTGTAAAAATAAAAACGTATTCTTATTTATCATGGATAACAATTCACATATTCCCATTTTTAATTCAATATTCAAGGTCATTTTTCAAAATATTCGTATTTTCTATATTTTCTTGTAACCAAACAACCCTCAGATTATTTTATTTTTTTAAAAACCTTGTGAACAATTTTAGTAAGGAACTTATTATAATAATAATAATAATAATAATAATAATAATAATAATAATAATAATAATAATATTAATAATAATAATGCAATTGATTACAATTCAATTAAAAGATTAAGAATTTAAATATATATAAAATTGAGATAGAACAAATAGATAGGCTATGCGTATTATTAAAATTTTATCAAAATATTTTAATAATCTCAAACCTGAACTATTTTTAAATCCTTATAAACTTGTTTAAAACTTTAATATAATTACTTTTTAATATTTTACACGTATACTATCTATTTATTCTATCTCAATAATATATATTATTAATCTTTTAACTAAATTATAGCATCCTTACTATTAATGTATTTTATATAATTAAAGATAATATATACTTATTGATATATAAAATAGTCTCGGTCCCCCGATATCAATTTTGACCAAATCACTAAATCCGTTTTTTAAATATCAAAATAAAAAGTCATCAGTGAACTACCCATAGCTAAATTCGCCCCCCCTTTCCACCTAAATAAGTTTTCACCCCAAAAACATATATACAGTTTTAATTGTTAATATTAACACTTCCAAGCTACCCATTTAGAATCAAATTTTTATGGCATTTTTTTAATAATTAAAGTTTTTGAAAAATCAATAATCAGTAAATTACCCTTACACGAATTTTCTCCCAAAAATAATACATCGTGTTATTTTTCATGTCATACAAATCCTAGATATGTATTTTGAAGAAAATCGTTATAACCATTTTACAAAAATTTGTAATTTAAAAAATCTACTCATAAATAGAAACTATCCTTCATTGAAGGACTAGGGTAGAAAAAACAGGTTTGCGGCATAGCCCTATAATATATAAAATATAAATTTGAACAAAATCCATTAAATAGTTTTAGATCCGTGGCCAGGGACAGATTGACAGACAGAATTATAAAACCTACTCTTTTTTTATTATTGTTTACATAAAACGTAAAAACTTGTCATGATCTGGAGATACATTAATTACACAATCACAATTCTCTCTCTTGATATGAGAAATAAAAAAGTTTCTCCAATAAAACAAACTAACGTAATTTTTACATATTTTTCATAATTTATTTAATGCCAGGTGGAAAATTTAGTAATTAGGATTATAATTAATGCTGGTAGTTGTTCCCCAGGTGTATTGAATATAAATTTTATTTATTTATATAAGAATATACATTTTTAAATTTTAACACATTTATTTTTTCGTAGAACGATATCTATAAGTTTTTGGGCCGGATAAAAATACGTGACACACCGTGCCATACGCGGCTAGCGTACCGTAAATTTCTCAGTGCTACCATAGAACATTTGACCACCAAATTGGGGTCATTTTTGCGTAGTTAAAACGTTTATATCCAAGACCTGTGGTAAAACACGTTTGGGAAAATAAAATTAAATAATATTTTAGTACTACCATCCAGAATGGAACTAAGATCCCTTGTACTTGTGGTCGACCACTGGGTTAATATCAGTTATGAGTTAATATCAGCATTTTTACAGTTTTTACTACAAGAAACCTTTTTTGTACAAACTAAATAAAATATTGCTCCAGCAGAAACGTTCTGTTTAATTTTCTACACATAATAATATCAACAGTTGTTGAATAGTTGTTACAAGCATCGCAAAGTTTTAACGGGACTTTCTTTTCTTCATTTAAAAAGTTTTTGTCCAAATATTCAGGAACGGTTGGGGTTATCTTGTGTAGAAAATTAAACAAAAACTTATCTAATAAGCGATATTTTATTTAGTTTGTGCCAAAAAGCTTTTATTTTGTTTTTCACCCCGTCTTACTACCTGTTCAGGCTATACGCATATATGATGATTACTCTAAGGGGGTGGGGATGAGGAAAGAGGTATTTTAGAGGTGATCTACCCGCATTTGCGCGGAAATAAAGTGAAACATCATTTAGAAAAAAAAACATCTTAAGAAGACTCGACAGGGATTCAAACCCTAATTTCCTCGTCATCGGCAGGTCAGTCTAACATAAGGGTTATGCCTTAGACCAGGGATCTGTCTCACAGAATTTTTCAGTCTATTGTTTAAGAAAGCTACAGCGTTACAAAAAGGCAAGCTTACCTTGCATTATTCCACTATGGTGCAGCTTATAAGATAGGACCATAGTGTAATCCGTCAAGGTAAGACTGCTTGCTACCTTTCAGGTTAATCGGAGTGTTCATTTTATTTATCTTCGATAAAGGCAAGAACATAAGGATTGGAGGAAATATTGAATTTAAGGAATTAATACAGGATGTGTAAGAAAAATATAATTAAAAGTAGAGTGAAGAAATGGAGGGTGGATTGCGGGATTTTTGATAGGTGTAAAAATCGATTTGGGCCACAAAAGTGGCCGACCCCTGCTTGAGATTATTTGGTCAATGAATTGGGTTTTTTGTTTAAAAAAATACACACTCACACACACACAGACATAAATTCGCTGTCCCTGATAAAGAAAGGTGGTTGGGCAACAAATATAGCAATTGGTAAAGAACTGCTTCGTTTACTTTGGTATGAAACACCTCCTTTCAATTTCACCTCTTACGTCGGCAATAATGCTTCTACTCCAGTTACCCCTTACTTCCCCTCAACCCCCCCCCTCTCTTTTCTCGAAACGTCTATTGTGGGTTAGACTTACAAGAGTTTACCTCGAACTTACGAAAGAGGCCTTTGCGTCATTGGGTATGTTGCGCGGGTGGTATCGTAGAGGTAGGTAGGATAAAGGTGGTTTGTAAAATACGACACACGTGACTTTGCTCACTCTGGATGTGGGGGGGTGGAATGGTAGAGAATTGCTAGGTTCAAAATGGGAGAGCGGGGGCATATTAAGGGGGAAGTTTGAAGCAGCAGACGTCAAGTAGAGCGTTTTCTCCTCGGTTTGGTAACAGTCACACAATACGAGGGCGGTTTAATAAGGTAGATAGGTGGGTCGCCTCTTCCTTCTTCTTTGTGACAGCGGAGACTGGAGGGTGGATACGACTTGGGGTGAAGATTGTTTTATTTGTTGGATGTTTCTCAAGACAAGCATCATTTTTTAGGGCTATGTGCCTCGTCACCTGTTTAGGGTATCCACCACTTATAATAATTTAATAACACATCACCCCTTACCGGTGGGCACATTGACAAAAATGTCAAACTCATATAGTCTGGTTTGCTAGTGATGGAAAGTTAGGGGGTGTAAACCTGCCAGGCCATACAGAGGTTTTTTACCGTAAGGATTTCCCAGTCTCTCTCCACTCAAATGGAGGTACATTTCCTTATAATTCTACCTATAATATACTCGGAACTTTGGATAGCCCAGAAGGGTAGTAATATGCGCAACGAAATATATCACATAATTAATAAGGTAGTTTCACTCGTATTCGGTTAATTTGGAAGTCCACCCCTAATAGTTCATCCACCTGGGACTCGAACCATTATAAAGAGACAATTCAGTCAATCACGCCGGCGTTGAGCTACCTAGGCTTATTCTAGGTAATAGGCTATTTAGGTATCTCTAAAGATCATCACACTGGCATCAAAATATACTACTAAAAAGTGTTTCAAGTGCTTGTATTGTATATCCTGATTATAATTATATACTACACTCTAACTACTCTCTTCTAATTCAAATTCGAAAAATTGGTTATATTACTTGCACGAGCTAGTTTAAAAATAAAAAAGGATTTATTTAAATATTTGTTTACATATTTATTTTTCCCACACGTATCACTATCCAGTCCGTACGCATATTAATAACGCTAATATCCTCTTCACTCTCCGATTGGTCTAAGGCATCACTCTCATTTAAGACTGGTCTGATGATGATGGGTAGATTGGGGTTCGAATCCTGGTCAGGTATACTGAGAGTGGTTCGTCCTAAATGGTTTACAACTTTCCTTCAACGCAAATTCTTGTAGATTACCTCTAAAATGTTTTCTTCCTCATCCCTACCTCATTAGATTATTTATAATTATATGCGTATAGCTTGAACAGATAGTAAGACGTGGTGATATAAAAAAAACCTAGTAAGGTAATAATGAGGAAGGTATAATTTATAAAAAATTTACTCGAATTAACTTATATAGGTAGACTATTTAAGGAAAACCACCTCATTACTCCCGACATTAGTGAGCCATAAATTCAAGTATTTATTAAAAATTTGCAATGTTTTCCCTTGTTTAAAATAATTATGTTTTAATATGCATTTTAAATACTAAAGTTTAATTAACCATCTAAAATAAAAAGTAGGTTAACTTGCTTTACGTCTTTTTTTTTTTGTTACAATTAGGAATATCCACCAGTTTACGTTTACAAGGTAGTGCCGAAAATTTTAAAAGCAAATGTACCCCCAATTGATTGAAGAAAATTTTGGAAGTGGTTTAGGAGAGATAGTGAGAAAACACACCTCAATATCCTCGTCACCATCAAACCAGACAATTCTAGACTCATACCTTTGTATTCTGGCTCTCCATTGCATGTATATTTCTTTCTTATTTACAATGGGGTATTCAAATATAATTAACACTATGATGAGAAAAAGATATCTATACTTTGCATTCACAGAGTAGTTACGCATTTTTAAAGGATTTTTTTTACCACATTTTCCTCCTAAAAGTGTTTTTTTAACCATAAATATATGAAGGTTTTGGCATATAAATACTCACAGCACTTTTTAAAATATTATATACTTTTTCGATTAAATATATTTAAAAAAATTAGCCCCACGAAACAAAGAAGATGAGTTTATAGCAATAACATAAATTATTGTAAACACGCATGCTTATTTTAACTATTTAATTACCAAATATCTAAATTCACAGTTATTTTCCGTTAAACACTAGATAATAACTTTGTTCATATAATTACCGTGTATTATTGAAAAATAAACTTCTATGGCTATAAAATAATTCACCTAGACATGTTCCCAAAGAGCTACTACAGCTCGAATATCGAAACACTCATTAGTAGTGTGTAACAAAATACAAAGAATAGGTAATTTAATCTGTATATACAAATTAAGAGTTTTCTCTTTATTAATTTATGATCAAGTTACACAATATAGTGTGTTCATGGAATAATGCTATTAAAGTATTATTATTTTATTTTAAACAGTCGTTTCTAATCTTTGTATAATTTATTAATTTTAATATTTCTTCCAAATTCAGTGAGACTTTTATTTATGAAACTAGCCTAATTCACGAAATAATATACTAAATAATCTAGAATTGCATCATATACAATAAAACATATTAACTACTAAGGTTTAAGTCCTGTATAAGGCTCGCATAGCTTTTTGAACATAATATGAATGGTTTTATACCGTGTGGTTTTATTTTAAATGGTGTGATACATTATATTGGCATGTAAGACCAGATAATGTCTTTAATTCTATTCAGTAATAAACCATTATAGTTACCAATAAGATTTGTAACGCTGCTAAAATATTTCTTGTTTAATTATGACGCCTTGGAATAAAATAAAAATGTATTCCATTTGAGTCTAATTTCCAGCATGCTTGCGCAAGCTATATTTATTTTAGTTGTAGGAGCGGTTCCTATTGGTGAGATATGGGTTCATGTGGTGAGATTCAAAAACCCATTTATTTAATTTTGGTTTTAATGATAACAAATTATATTAATATACATCCAAGCACTTATATTACATTTTTGAGAAAACAATTTTATTTTAAGTAAGGAGAGCTATAATTATTATTTATTGACCGAACAAAGCGAGGTGATCATTTGGCAAATTGTCTGTGTGTCTGTCCGGATCCTTGCTACGTAGGTCCTATTAAAACTGTCAAACTCTTTCAAAGAATTCAACAAAATCTGGCAAAAATATTTTCTGAACATAGGCCGACCAAAGTAAGCACATTATTTTTTTTTGTTCTGGCTATCCATTTTAAGATGGCGGCCATTAAAAAATCTGTTTGTTTAATTGCTACGCGATAACTGCCAAATACCTTGGTAAATTTTAGCAAAATTTAACGGGGCTATTTTTTTTAATCCAGGCTGAACGATATATATAAAATACATAATTATCTGGTTATTCGTTTTAATATGGCAGCTACTCAAAGATTTTTCGATTAATAGCCTATCTCAAATAACTAAAACATTTTTTATTTGTTGATATATATTGCGAGACTGAAGTCTTAAACCATGTAATCAACGTTTATTCACTATACATATATTGCATTACCAATTATAGCATTAAATTATTTCTGTTTGACTTGACCACCAAGGAAAAATATTAACTTAAAATCTAAGGAGAAATTATAGGCGACATATCAAATTAAAATCTAAAAAGAAATTCCAAGAATGTATCAACTATAAAACATGACCTAAGAATATTAACATTTGATGTACTTGTCACTTGTTGAATGGAAGGAGCTAGGCCTACGGTTCACCACATAGTTATTAATCAAAAATAATAGATAATACATTCCTAAAAAGTTGTTAAGCTACAGTGTAACAAGAATGATTGCGATACTATACGTTGATAAATTTTTCTGAATATATTATTTCTTATTAATTATTATAATATTTGTGGTCATCTAAATTTTACTAAAAATAGTTAGTTGGCTATAGGTATAATATTTGCTTACCACATCTTTTTTGGAAAAATTTTGAGCTTATTTGGTTGTTGGCTTTGCTTCCGCTCTTTATCGAAGTTCTCTTTATCTCGCGGATACCTCATTACCTTCTTAAACAACCTAGGGTTATTTTTAATTTAGTTTCTTGGATCATGTTTTCCTAACAGGCAAAAAAATATTGTCAGGGGATCTCAATTCGTGGATTCCGCCAGGCAAGACTGAAGTTATTAAGGAACAACTAACGAAGAAAGTTAATTATATGATAGATAATATCATCGGGACTTATGAGAAACTAGAAGACTTGGGCTTCGCAGCCAATTATAAGGATTTCGACTATTTTCCGAAACAAGGTAAGTTGGTGTTTTAAACGAGAGTGACAGTCTAATATGAAGATATATAATTGTTCTAAGGGCGTGGATTTACTAGAAAGTGGACGTATCTAATATAAATATAGTTTTTATACAAGTACATAGGTATAGGGGAGAGAAAGGTCAGTATTTGCATCTATCAACTCGCCACAGGTCTATTGTTTACATCCCACTGTTTATCTTTAAACTCGCCACAGGTCTATTGTTTACATCCCACTGTTTATCTTTCAACCCGCCACAGATCTATTGTTTACATCCCACTGTTTATCTTTAAACTTGCCACAAATCTATTGTTTACATACCACTGTTTATCTTTAAACTCTCCACTAATCTATTGTTTACATCCCACTGTTTATCTTTCAACTTGCCACAGGTATATTGTTTACATCCCACTGTTTATCTTCAAACTCGCCACAAATCTATTGTTTACATCCCACTGTTTATCTTTCAAATCTCCACAAATCTATTGTTTACATCCCACTGTTTATCTTTCAAACTCCACAAATTTATTGTTTACATCCCACTGTTTATCTTTAAACTCGCCACGGATCTATTGTTTACATCCCACTGTTTATCTTTAAACTCGCCACAGATCTATTGTTTACATCCCACTGTTTATCTTTCAACTCGCCACATATCTATTGTTTACATCCCACTGTTTATCTATCAACTCGCCACATATCTATTGTTTACATCCCACTGTTTATCTTTCAACTCGCCACATATCTATTGTTTACACCCCACTGTTTATCTTTCATCTCGCCACAGATATATTGTTTACATCCCACTGTTTATCTATCAACTCGCTACATGCAATCGCCAGTCAGATACTCATCTACTTGACAAACGTATCTCGTACACCGTATTCATGGAATTCCTGCGTGCTGTGTCATTGCAAATATCTACCGTGATTATTGTGGAACCAGCTAAAGTAACCGAACCTAACATTAAACTCTATCCCTAGCTTGAGATAGTTCAATCCAATCCACCTCATTACACTTTATCCCTATATTTAGCTCGTTCTATTCAGTACACCTAATTACACCCTATCCATATCATGAGATAGTTCTATCCAATCCACCTAATTACACAATATTCCTATATTGAGATAGTTCTATCCAATCCATCTTATTACACAATATTCCTATATTGAGATAGTTCTATCCAATCCACCTCATTACACAATATTCCTATATTAAGATAGTTCTATCCAATCCACCTCATTAAACCCTATCCCTGTATTGAGCTAGTTCTATCCAGTCCACCTCATTACACTCTATCCCTATATTGAGCTGGTTCTATTCAGTCCACTTAATTACACCTTATCCATATCATGAGCTAGTTCTATTCAGTCCACCTCATTACACCCTATCACTACCTTGAGTTAGTCCTATACAATCCACCTCATTACAATCTATCCCTATATTGAGCTAGTTCTATCCAGTCCACCTCATTACATACACTCTATCCCTATATTGAACTGGTTATATTCAGTCCACCTAATTACACCCTATCCATATCCTGAGCTAGTTCTTCCCAGTCCATCTCGATATTTTAAACAGTGGACTCCTCATAAGCTCTAAATCATATTATTTTAATATGACTTGGGGTAGGACTTTCTTCCTGTGTGTGATTCCAGGCCCCCTCTCGTGGCACGAGAAGTTCCCCGATTGTGGTGGTCTGGCTCAGTCCCCGATCAACATCAATGCTCATCAGACCGTGCCGAAGGTGTTTAAACCTCTCCACTTCCGTCGTTATATCGGTAGACAGGAGGGCGATGCCACTATCGCTAACAACGGTCATTCGGGTGAGACATCCCAGATCTTCACTTTCTTCTTCTCTTTTTTTTTCAACATCGGTTGAAGTTTGTGGACGTCAGTGAATTAGATTTCATGTTTTCCGATTCGGTGGTCGAATCGTCTTAAGGCGTCACTCTCGCTATAGACTGGACTGCTGATGAAGAGGGGATCGAGGTTTAGATCCTGATCGGGTGTATTGGGGAAGGTTTTTTCTATATTGTTTTCCACCCTCCTTTCATAAAATGCGGATACATCTGTTTTAAATTCATTTTTTTTCATCTCTAACATATTAGAATAGTTATTTCAAAGATACATGTCCTGAACGGTAGTTAGTTAGATGGTGTGATAAAAAAACATAAAACGAAATGTCACTATTTTGAAACTAAATTTATTCATACCACCGCGTCTTACTACTTGTTTGGGTCATACGATTATGTACTAATTACTATGAGCTAGGGATGAGAAAGGTTTAATTTAAAGGAAGTGTACCCAAACTTTCGTGGAGGGAGAGGGAGAAAAACTATTTTAGTAAACTAAACCTCAGTATGCCTGACCTAGATTTGAACCTCGATTTCCCCACCATCGGATATCCAGTCTGTTGCGAGAGTAACGCCTAAGACCATGCGGTCACCGAAGAAGTTGGAAAAAATGCTAGAATGGAATTACTGTCAAAATTAAAAACGTTTGATTATGGTTAGAGATGGAACCCTAAAACCCCCAATACCTGAAAGGTATTCGCAAATTTGAGAAAATACAGAATTGTATTTGATTTTTTTTTCAAATTTGGAATTGGAATTTGAGTGCCAATGATCATTGGCTTAACCCCAAAATAAGTTTAGGATTAAGTTAACCAACAAACCTCAGAACAATAACACAACCTTAACAAAACTAAATGGATTGCAGTGGTGTTTCGTGGAATGTTGTAAGGGTAGGCAGAGCTTACTAAAACGGCACCCGTAATTAGCTGTCACCCACTTTGTCCTAATACGACTTATCATATAAATGGTATAATCTACGAAACTTAAATAAAAATAATTGTATATTGATACCTGACTAATGAATCTTCTAATGAGTGATGAAAATATTTCACAGGTACAGATTTTGGTGGGGGTGTAGGGGACGCGATAAAAGTTTTGCAGTTTTTATGTCAAAAAACTTTTAGGTCAAAATAAATAAAAAATTGCTCCAATAGAAACATAAAGTTTAATGTTTTTCATTTGGTGATATCAATAGTTGTTGAATATCTGTCAGGGTGTCCTGGAATTTAATGAAAATTTTTTTCTTTATTTAAAAAGTTTCTCGTCTAATGCCGCTATGTTCATGACAGATATTCAACAACTGTTGATATCACCATGTGAAGAAAATTAAACTTTATGTTTCTACTGGAGCAATATTTGATTCATTTTGGACAAAAAAAGATTTGCTATAAAAACTGCAAAAACACAGGCCTTATCTTGCGTCCCCTGCAATCTTACCTTAAGTATTTCCTAATTGGTTTAATTTTCTCTAACCGTGCAAATTCTGGTACATTATACGTGTGTTTAAACTTTAGTACACTTTTCCTCTTATGTCGAGTCTACTATATTTTCGAAACGTTCTTGACACCGTAGTCGAGATTGTCCTGGAGAGGAGTGATGAGGCGAAGCCTACCGTCTCAGGGGGTCCTTTGAAAGCCACTTACAATCTATCGCAGATACTTTTCCACTGGGGTAAATCCAACAAATATGGCTCGGAACACACGATCAACAATTCCAGGTCAGTACTGTCTGGCTGTCTGTACCATAAAAATACGATTCATACAATTAACAAAATACAAGGGAATCTTTTACATTTGTAAATATAAAGAATTTCATAAATAAAATAGAAATACTCTAATGGAAGCGAGAAAAACTTGTTTGAGCATACCGGTCACATTGTGCATTAAAATACTCTGTGGTCTAGTGGTCAGAGTTCCTGGCTACATATCCAGAGGTACCTGTGGTCTAGTGGTCAGAGTTCCTGGCTACATATCCAGAAGGTATCTGTGGTCTAGTGGTCAGAGTTCCTGGCTACATATCTAGAGATATCTGTGGTCTAGTGGTCAGAGCTCCTGGCTACATATCCAGAGGTATCTGTGGTCTAGTGGTCAGAGCTCCTGGCTACATATCTAGAGGTCTCTGTGGTCTAGTGGTCAGAATTCCTTGCTACATATCCAGAGGTATCTGTGCTCTAGTGGTTAGAGCTCCTCTGGCTACAGATCCAGAGGTCCCGAGTTCGATCCCCGGTGCTTATAGAACCTTTCTGTGAACCAGTGGCTCTGAAACAAGGTCAAACTCAACCTCGTGAGGACAAATGAGGATCTACTTGTACAAATAGGGGATGGATCTTGTCTAGAAAACTGAGATTAATGGCCAGAGGGTGTTTTGTGCTGATCACATGTCAGCGTCTATCCGCAAATGTTGGCAATATCATTGCTAACGTTGGCGGCCGCTCGGTCGGTATAGCTTGCTTGTGGGCTCACACCATATAATTTTTTTGGGGGGGAGGGGAGGGGGTGTACACATATTAACAAAAAAATATGCACTGTCATTATCTTAAATACACATAATTTTTTATCATACACCTTTTGGTTTTTTTTTCTAAAAAAATCTGTTTTACAGTTTACTCGTATTTTATATACGTGTTTACGTAATCTTAGCTCAGTTGGTAACGTATATGTCTACTGATCTAAGAGACCAGGATTCGACTCCCGCCATGGCCGAACAACCTAGCATTGGTGAAATGTGGGTTTACCCTTTCACAGTGATAAATTAACCGCCGAGGACTTGATGTGGTGCCTGTCCTAGTCTTAAGATAGATTATAGGGCATATGAAGCTAGGACAGGCCTAACAAGTCGGTAATGGAAAATATATGACTTGAATAAAAAACTGCCATGGACCACAGGCTGGAAACAGTAATGGATATTACGTGTTTACAGTAGTAAGTTTCAAAATAACTTATTTAGTAGCCACATCATTGGTTGGTTGAATGGTCGAATACAATTAAAATAGTTTCTACTCGTTATTTCAGCTACGCCATGGAGGTACATCTGGTCCACTATAACAACAAATTTACCTCAATTAAAGAAGCTTTAGGTAAACCTAATGGAGTGGCCATAATTGCATATTTTATGTGGGTAAGAACTTTAACCAATCATAAATGTACACTAAGCTTGAGTTTGCGTTGTTTATTAATAGATTGGTTTTCACTTTCTCTGTAAAAGGAAATGAATCTGGCTAAATTTGGTATTATTTTTACAAATAGGTTACATGAATAACCCTTGAGTTAAAACTAGATCCATTCTTTCTTGTTTTTATTATTTTAAATAGTAATACTACTTATAATTTAAATTCTCGCTAGTTTTAAGGGGGGAAAAAACCACTAACATTTTGTCAGTGCTTGTGTAATTATTTAATGTATTTATTTAAAAGATCACAATAGTATTAAAATGGATAGAATATATTTATACTATTAGCAAACATTGGTTATTATATATTGAGGTGAATTTCGTGGTATATTTTTAAAACTGAATATATATTGATTTTACTACCTCAGATTAATAACTTAAAGAGGAAAATGACACCTGGACACGGGAATCGAACCCTCTCTAAAATTAATAACGCTTTGGTTATTTGATTATAGAGGAAAGTTGCCTAGTATGGGTTTTTTTTAGTAACTCATAGAAATAAAGGATAAATAAAGGAATATTTCGAAATGTTGCATATTTTGCTTTTAAATATATATTAAATCGCATTGTGATGTATATAATTCAAAGAAGCATTTGTAAAAGTATTAGTGTTACAAACCATTATAATTTATTTTTTCCAAGAACAGTTAATAGTTCTATTTTCTATTCATTGTAATCTCAATAATTTTTAATAATCTTATATTAATGTCTACTATTAATCTTTAAGGAAAAACTGGTTTCAAAATCCATTGTGTTCCCTGACAGATATTAAAGAACTTCTGAGTTTATTATTCATATGAAATTAAAATGAAAATTTTGGCTGAATGGCCTAAGGCATCACTTTCGTGTTAAACTGATTTGCTGATGACGGGAAGGCCGGGTTTCGAATCTCGGTCGGGTCAACTGAGGGTGGCTTTTCCTAAAATGGTTTCCCACTCTCCTTATACGCCAATGCGGATTCATTTCCTCTAAATTAAGCCTTCCTAATCCCTAACCCGTTAGTGTAACCAGCACATAGGCGTATAACCCTATTGGATAATAAGATGTTGTGCTAAAAAAACTAGGAGTTATTAAAACATCACATTATTGTTAATACTAGTATAAAAATGGCGTCAGGTTTTTTTATATGAAAATCAGTATTTAGTCGTGGAATGGTGTCAGAGTAAGCTGAGTTTGCAAATTTTGTAATTATATTTTCTCCCCCAGTTGGTATCCATTTAACCAATCACAGCAGACTATGGTCTAAATACCTTGCAT
This sequence comes from Timema genevievae, assembly GCA_902155825.1. Classification (NCBI taxonomy): domain Eukaryota; kingdom Metazoa; phylum Arthropoda; class Insecta; order Phasmatodea; family Timematidae; genus Timema; species Timema genevievae. Next base: position 90,506 of record CABFWO010001655.1, read on the forward strand.
GGAAAAGTATTCTGCTTGATACCTGGCCTGTAAATGTTATATTCGGTGGAGATAACATATCACAGGTACAGTTTAAAATAACTCTGAGCCACTTTGGTGACCGCATGGTCAAAAGCGTCACTCTCGTTAAAAAAAAACTTGACTGCTGATCTAATCCCTGTCGGCTTTACTAAGGGTGGCTTTACCTATATGGTTTTCCATTCTTCTACCACCAAAATTGGGGTACACTTTCACTAAATCCATTCTAACCTCATTCCTAGCACCTTAGCGTAATTGGTTCATATGAGTTAAAACCCGAAAGGTTAGTGATACGCGGTGCTAACAAAATTACTCTGCTTAGCCTAGCAACACTTTACGGCACGACATTTATGAGAAACAAAATAAACTATTTGATTGTAATGAAAACCAAAACTAGGCAGATTTTGTTCCTGACGGAGATGAAACCTCAAAGACTTGGGACTTTGAAAGAATCGTGGAGAAACTGGCCGACATAAGCAAGCCGGAGAGCGTTACTCACATGAAACAGAACGACGCCGTCAGATGGTTCGCGAAGAAGATGAACAACCCTTACAAGGACGAGGACTATTACACCTATACGGGCTCCATGACTACACCCCCTTGCATGGAGGAGGTCACGTGGATCGTGTATGCCAGGCCTATTGGTGTGTTGCCTGACCATGTGAGTTAGAGGTCGACACTGTTAGATTGGCTGGGGACAACACTATCGGTTAACGGGAGGATAGAAAACTATAGAATTGAGTTGGTACATTGTGGTATTTAGAAATAACATCCGATTGAATTTAATTCATTAAATTTCTAAAGTATAGGCTTGAAAATAAAATTAAAGTTTTCGTTCCTAGGATATGATGACGCCTCTATGATATGATTTTGTTAAATAAACCAGCGTACTAAGTTAAAAAAAAAACCTCTCTTCTATTTCCTTCTATTGCTAATAGAAATTCAGGGGAAACCCCACAATTCCTGACCTCCCCTAGTACGTGGGATTTCTACCAGATGGTGTTGACGACCTAAAATGAACAAATTTGTTATTATTGTTTGAATATAATTATACACACTCGGTTCGTCATACGGATAAACTCACAGTTCAACAATTGGTGATTTAAAGTTGTTTAAATAACTGTCAAATATATATCATATCCAAACAAGACATTATAATATCTTCAAAACACCAAACAAAGCAAGGGGTGTCTCTCGGTTTGTTGCCAAAGGAAACAGGAACTAACGAGACTTTACTATTAAACTTGACCCTCCTCCTTATTATCAATTTGGTCAACCAAGCACTAAATAAGGTGGTGAATGAAGTTATGTTTATTTGCTTTAAAGTCTAAGTTTAATAATAAATGTAAGGGAACACTTCACTGTTACGATCCTGTAGAGCTCTGCTTGTCTTGACAATAACCCATGAGCCACCCCTGCAGAAAACGCGTGTACCAGAACGTACAGAAAGAGTGAATATGTCATAGAAATGTTCCAAAGACACATGTAAACATTTTCAAAAAATCCATGAGATTTATTTGCATTTCTGTTTATCTTTAGCTGGCAGAATTTCGACAACTCAAGACAAGAAACAGCAATGAACTTACCTTTAACTTACGGCCAGTGCAGGATAAGAACGGGCGTGACATATATCGGGCCTCGCCTGCTAAGAAGTTCACCGTATCAGCCTCTTCAGGACAAGATGTCACCACATCAGCGCCAGTGACACGATCACCAATCCCTCTGACAATAACAACACTTATCCCTGATGTGACGTCGGTGACTTCCGCGTCGTCCCCAAAAAAGAGTACTGAAACTTTAGCATCTGAAATGACATCCTCCAAGTCAAGTAATTCGTATGAAAACTCAACCATGATGGTGAAAACGCCATCAAATGAAACATCTGCAACACCTACAACAACACCAGGGAAACCTGCTTCGATTTTACTTACCTTAGAGACAACTAAATATCAGATACCTACAAAAACACCATCGCTGCCACCAGAAAAGGTTGTGACCTTATCACCTTCACTTCAAAAACAAGTTATAAACTCTTCGGCTGATCGTGAAGAATATGGTTATTTGTTTTTACCACTAATGTATTATCCTGTGGATTATAAAGATCCGAGCCCATCTCATGACCAATTACCACATTTTGAGCCCCTGTCGAATACCCACGGGCAGGAGATGGAACACCATATTAATTGTACGATTCTGCCCTGCACTTCACCTTCACAATCGTCTGATTTCAACGTCAGCATTCAACAGCAAACATTTGTGACTACAAACGTTACGTGTAATACACCATGTGAACTTACACCGACATCTTCGCATCCATCAAAACACAATGTCAATATTCAAGGACAAACAGTAACACGTGAACCTAGCTACCTTAAAATAAACATTTACCAATATCCATTGAAACCTCAAATTTATTTCTATCCGTCTTATTATGACTCTCCGCCTAAAGAGAAGATTAAAACAAAAATCAAATTCAAATTTGAGCCTACTAAATTGAATCACTCCATATTTTAAACTCGTGGTTCAGAAGGGTTGAAAATAAAACATTAACTTTAACCTTTCTGATAAATATCAAAATATCTCCTTTTATCCATGCATACTAAACAGTTACCACAAGATTCGTTTTGTACGATTCGGCAGTCAAGCCCCGAAGTGATAATTTCCATATTAATTCACCCAAACGTAAGCAAATTACTCCCCACTAACCCCAAACAAGACCATTCAGTCATAAACTGCGCTAAAGGGGAGAGCTATGCTCTTCACGATTGTCGATATAAAGGGCAACAATTTAGGCTCTTGTTTGTGAATCATCCAGGCTATCTAAAACTATTATTTTTTACTTTCCTATAAAGATAAACTTTGATCTGTCTCATTCTCACTTGTGGCTCTGACAAATATAAAAGTGGCAGAACTATGAACGATATTAGTAATAAGATTCAATATACAGCCAGTATCTGTAAAGGTGTCGCTTGTGGGGTCAGTTGGTGGATTTTATGTGCAATAGTACCTTCTGAATTAGTGAGGAAAGCAACGGGAAACTACCTCACCCCTCATTTCCCTAGTACGCCTCTTCAGTGCAGCCTAGGCTTTACAGCTGACGGTGTAGCTCTTGAGGACCCAACCAACCTTTGGGTTGAGTAACTTGCATGCATACATGCATATGGTATTGTAATCGTTATAATTTTTGGCCTCAACTTTACACAGAATTTTACGTTTTAAGAGTTACCAAAACACAGAAGATTGTGTCTTAAAACTATGTATGCCCCCACAACCTATGTCCGTCTGGCTGTATGTAGCTGACAATACAACCTAAATGGTTTGATGGATTTCACACTTGATATTTAGATGTTATATGACTTATATGACTTATATGTTATATACCTTGAGGCAAAATCTTAATTTGGATTTTAGCTAAAAAAAATTAATGGTATTCTAGTTATGACTGATTTTTGAAAATTTAAAATAAATAAAAAATGGCTCTAATAATTAAGTTGAGTGTTTTATATAATAAATACAAATGTGTTTTCGATTTTCTAAAAAAAATATCAAGATATTCTTACTGATGACTAATTTTAGATTTTTTAAAAATGTTTAACAAATTTGTTCAAAATTCATCTCTATAGGGTGCTTCATATGTTTATCAAAGTAGTAGTTTTTTGAGAATTATTTTAATGGTAGTTAACTGTATTATAAAGTATGTATTCTTATTAAGCATGATAAATGCACCACCTGCCTTAAGAAAAATGTCCTTGTACTTTTATTATCTTGATGGCAGTTCTGAAGTTTTTAAACAACTATAGCAAACTTCAACTATCTTATAATTGTCTGTCATGACCTTGTTTAAAATAACTTTATTTGTTTGAGGAAGGCTAGATATATGTTTCTAACCATTAACTTTGATCTCAGAACGGTATCGTTAACCGGGAGACTTCTTTGAAAATACCTAAGCTTATCATGATTTTTTTAAATTGTAAAACTTAAAATTAAAAGTATTTAATCTTATATGAACACGTTGTTTCATTTAACTTCCATTTTGACGCAAGCCATATTTTAAAATAAAAGAATATTTTTAAAAAAAGTGGGAAATTTAGATTTCTGCAATGGATCTAAGAACTTTGTTAGGTAGTTCCATTCAGTAATGAATTAATATAGAGTTTTTATTTCCTATTACCCTCTTTTTTACTTTTTTGCTTTTTTTACAGATAATTTTCATTTATTTATAAGCCCATTTGAAGATAGATATTTAATTTGATAAAAGATACAGCTTTTAACTAAACATAATTTGCCTGGATTATGCGGTGCAGTCAACAAATCTTCCTACTAATTTAAGATTTATTAAATCAATTGACTGCATAATCGATTAATTGTCATTGTGAGATTAATTTTAATTTTAAAGTATTTTGATCAGTAAAATTAACTTAAATAGGATACTGACAGTTTTAAATAAAGTGAACTAAACTTACTAAAAGGTTATGATTAAATTACTTTATAAAATACTTAATTTTAATTTTAAAGTATTTTGATCAATAAAATTAACAGTTTATTGGGTGGATTTTTAGTTAGTTTAATATGTTTACGTCAAGTTGATTTAAAATCATTGATTGCATATTCTTCAGTTGCTCATATAGGTATTGTTTTAGGGGGTTTAATAACTTTGAGATATTGAGGTTTTATAGGATCATTAATTTTAATGTTAGCTCACGGTTTATGTTCTTCAGGTCTTTTTTGTTTGTCTAATATTGTATATGATTTTACTGATCAAAATACTTTAAAATTAAAATTAAGTATTTTATAAAGTAAATTATTCTTAACCTTTTAGTAAGATTAGTTCACTTTATTTAAAACTATCAGTATCCCATTTAAGTTAATTTTACTGATCAAAATACTTTAAAATTAAAATTCTAATAATTAAAAATGTTATAGTAGTTAAGAACGTTCGAATTAATATAGATCAATCTAAAGTGATGAAAAATGTAAGATTAAGGCGATTTCTACATCAAAAATTAGGAAGATAACTGCAATTAGGAAAAATCGTAATGAGAAAGGTAATCGTGCTGATCTTTTTGGATCAAACCCACATTCAAAGGGATAACTTTGAGATATTGAGGTTTTATAGGATCATTAATTTTAATGTTAGCTCACGGTTTATGTTCTTCAGGTCTTTTTTGTTTGTCTAATATTGTATATGATTTTACTGATCAAAATACTTTAAAATTAAAATTAAGTATTTTATAAAGTAAATTATTCTTAACCTTTTAGTAAGATTAGTTCACTTTATTTAAAACTATCAGTATCCCATTTAAGTTAATTTTACTGATCAAAATACTTTAAAATTAAAATTCTAATAATTAAAAATGTTATAGTAGTTAAGAACGTTCGAATTAATATAGATCAATCTAAAGTGATGAAAAATGTAAGATTAAGGCGATTTCTACATCAAAAATTAGGAAGATAACTGCAATTAGGAAAAATCGTAATGAGAAAGGTAATCGTGCTGATCTTTTTGGATCAAACCCACATTCAAAGGGTGATCTTTTTTCTCGGTCATTAATTGTTTTTTTTAAGTACTTATGTTAACTCAAGTACACTAGTAGAGTTATGCTCTTAAGTGTGCTTTGATTAAACTAAAAAAACAATCATTAATATACAGAAAACTGACATTAAAGTCAGAAAAACTTGAGAAGATAAATTAAAGGTTTGGACCCCTTTTCGTAGGACCAGTACTTTGAAAATATCACCATGTCAGGATGATGGGAAATTCATTATTGACAAAAGAATATATGTTCACTTAATTTAAGAGAATCATTTAAAGGTTAATTTGTAAATTAATTTATTAATATACTTTCATTTTATATAATACTTTTTAACGTGTTATCGAATCACTGACCTATATTTTAAATCTTTTTAAATATTTTGTTGAGGGTTGTTTTAATGCCTCCTTTCAAATCAAACAGATTAGGCCTATGTAAGCAAAAAAAACCCTTAGATGTGAATTTAATTTAGGAGAGTATGCCTAATACTACACAGCTAGCCCGGAATGTATAAATTTACTAATTGGATAGCAGGACGAACCCGTGGTCAAATACTAAATATATTAGTTTTTACCAAACAGAATCGAACCACATCCTCCTAGACCTGTGGCCATGTGTTATCCTTCTAAGTTGTTTAAAACATTGTTACTTTCACATAAAGCATATTTATTCCCAGATGTATATTCAAGATTATATCGAATGATTCTCAGCAAAAGTTAAAAAAAAATATCAATTTATTAAATTAAAAAGGTTCAGATTACATCTCGCATCTACATACACTTACTCACATCTACTAGATAAAAATGTGTTGTTCAACAAAGTTTTGTTAAATTATACTTAAGATCATGTTTAATATTACGGGTAGCATTAGTTTAAGAACCAGACGTCACACTGTGTTGTGGTTTTCTGTATTCTACTATGGAAAATAGTGAAATTAAGTCCGGGGAAACTTTTACCATAGTTGAAAAATAATAACAAAATAAAAAACCAAAAACTAATGTGACTATGCTGTTTTCTGGTTCGAGCTTAATCGTGTCTCTAAAATCCAGGTTAATATGTCGTAATCGGCTCTTAGAGAATAATTATAAAACTAGTTCATATTTTATAATACATAGGCTCTAATAATAGTAAGTCTATGATTGCAATAATAATAAGCTTACACGATAGTTTAAAAAGTTACTGAATCTACGTTTATGTATTTCGTACACCAATAATATGGGTTTTTTAAAGTTATTATTTTTGAAAAGGGGGGCCAATTGCTGCTACCGTAAAGATAAATTAAGTTATTGGATCAATAATGTGCTATATGACAATGATAACAGTTACAGTTTTTATTTACTTGTGTTACTATACTTTATGGAGATAAAAATTAATATATTCAATTATGGACAGTTAAGAATTAACCAAACATTTGAATTATTTTTTTTTTTAAATTTTTAAATTATAATATTTCAAAATCTCTACTTTGTGGGATAGAATGTTTCTGTTCTAAATTTATGTTTTAATATATTATTCCTATGGTGAGCCATAAACAAATGGCAGCACTGAGGGAAAGTAATTATCTCATTTTTTAAATCAAAATGTATGTATAGTAAATAAAAGTTAAATGGTCAAAACAGATATTTTTATTTATAAAGATAAATAACTACAGTTTTTGTTAATAATTTGTCCATTCTTTAACAGAATATGTCGTTAGAAACCTTAGAGTTTAATTTTCTAATAAATAAAAACTTAAAATTTTAACTCAAATTATTCCTATGAAAGTGTAGTCAAAAATATAGACCCCCCAGGATTTTTCTTTCCTTGTTAAACTCAATATATTTTGTAGAAAAATTTAAAGATAAGATAAATTTGACGCTGGATTTAAATTATTTTAATAAAATTTAGTGAAACACATCAATTATAAATGTATGAAAAATAATTTAATAACCTGTTTTCGTTTAAAAAATAAAATAGTTTAAAGTGTTCGGTACCAATTTAATTGTGAGATTGAATGACTTCCAAAAATAATAAATTTATGCTATATATGAATACTGTTAGACAGACAGGCTTAATAAAGTGAAAAATAAAAATACATTTCTAAATAGAATTTAAAGATTAGAATCAGCCATATTTCTCCTTTGATACTATTAAACCTGGCTTGTTCACTGAGATAGAAAAATAAAAGTAAGTTTATCTTTCGTAGGTAAAATTGATTTGTTCCAAGTGTATTTGGTCATTTCTGCTGTCAATTCTGTGTGCTGTCGTCTATCTATCTATCTATCTATCGTATTGAGTTACAATGTCAGCTCAATAAAAGCTATCGTACATGTTTCTATAAACCTCCACCGACAGAGATAAATATAAAAGAGTAGGCTTCCATACATAAAACATTATTTGGTGTGCATTATGGAAGAGTTATTTATAGCCTCTTTCTAAGGTTGGAGTTGATAACTTTCGAAAAACTACATACAGATACACGGGGAATTTTACCCAATTTTTTTTATCTGAGATAAAAAAAAATATATATAAAGGACAGAGTCCTGCTTAGGTCACGAACTGACGTCATCAATCATGTCCCCTCAGATGAAAAGAGAAGAGAGAGAGAAAAAAAGCATGTGGTCGATTTACTTACGTTCTCCTATTTCTTTTCACTGCACTACATATTAATAAGATAGGACATTGACACTTGACAGTGAAAGAGTATGTATTTAGCCTGCTATTAAAATGTTATTTTACTATTTTTAGCTGCCAACAGTGTTGACTTAAGAGTCCCATAGAATCGTAACTTTATTATTTATAAGGTCGCTGCTTGCTTACAGGAAGTTCAGGAGTTCAAATACCGCTTGGATGGACCGGGGGAGGTTTAACCCATAAACTCTCCAGTGAAATTGGATACACGCCATCTATAGTTACCCTTCTAAAGGTTCACTTACACGCTCAATATTATTTTGTCATTATATTTAGTAAAAATGAGTCGGCCTTTGACGGTCAATATTATTGTGCAATTGTTCAGTCTGCATCGGCAATGACTTATAAGTCTGAAAAATGAAATGATCACAATACATATACTGTATTCACGATAGGAATTACTCTCTGAAAGTTCTTTTTTACTACTAAAATCATACTATATAGTAGCTTTCTGGTAGGGAAAAAGGCCTTTCTGAAAACAATTCCTACGCTGAACAGACTTTACACGTATCTCTGGCATTCTTTATTTATTATTACAAATAAGCATACACCACATAAATAAACTAATTTCTCTTACTCTTTATTTATTTGTTCATTTTTTATCCGAAACAGACATTGCCAGTATTTAAGGTTAGATAAAACAAAACTGCCTGTATTTTAGGTTAGATAAAACAGAACTGCCAGTATTTAAGGTTAAATAAAACAAAACTACCAGTATTTAAGGTTAGATAAAACAAAACTACCAGTATTTAAGGTTAGATAAAACAAAACTGCCAGTATTTTAGGTTAGATAAAACAAAACTAACTGTATTTTAGGTTAGATAAAACAAAACTGCCAGTATTTTAGGTTAGATCAAACAAACCTGCCAGTATTTAAGGCTAAATAAAACGGAACTGCCAGTATTTAAGGTTAAATAAAACAAAACTGCCAATATGTTAGGTTAGATAAAATAAAACTGCCAGTATTTAAGGTTAGATAAAACAAAACTGCCAGTATTTAAGGTTAGATAAAACAAAACTAACTGTATTTTAGGTTAGATAAAACAAAACTGCCAGTATTTTAGGTTAGATCAAACAAACCTGCCAGTATTTAAGGCTAAATAAAACGGAACTGCCAGTATTTTAGGTTAGATAAAACAAAACTGCCAGTATTTAAGGCTAAATAAAACAGAACTGCCAGTATTTAAGGCTAAATAAAATAGAACTGCCAGTATTTAAGGTTAGATAAAACAAAACTGCCAGTATTTAAGGTTAGATAAAACAAAACTAAACTGTATTTTAGGTTAGATAAAACAAAACTGCCAGTATTTTAGGTTAGATCAAACAAACCTGCCAGTATTTAAGGCTAAATAAAACGGAACTGCCAGTATTTAAGGTTAAATAAAACAAAACTGCCAATATGTTAGGTTAGATAAAATAAAACTGCCAGTATTTAAGGTTAAATAAAACAAAACTGCCAGTATTTAAGGTTAGATAAAACAAAACTGCCAGTATTTAAGGTTAATTAAAACAAAACTGCCAGTATTTAAGGTTAAATAAAACAGAACTGCCAGTATTTAAGGTTAGATAAAACAAAACTGCCAGTATTTTAGGTTAGATAAAACAGAACCACTAGAGGAGGATCGTAAACAGACAGGAATATATTGCTTAGTAACGACCTTACGCGGTGAAATAATATTGACGAAGCTTCAATATATTGACAAATTCAATAAATATTAAAAACTTTTCATATTCCTCAATATATTGCGCAAACCTTCAATATGACCCTCACATGGTCAATATTATGGTGCAATACATAATATGCAATAATATTGAGCTTGTAAGGGGTCCTTAATCCTTCATATTTAGAATGATTAGTTTCCCCAACACTTTAATTCAGTTGATAGAAAGTCTGCCTTTTAAGTCGAATGTGTCCGGGTTCGATCATCGACATGGCTGAAAAAGATTTCATTTATAAAAATTGAAACTTCCTCTTACATAGTAATGAATTAATGGCCGTACCTTTTATAGAATTAAGGTAGTTTCTAAGTCGTGTGGCTGTCTGTTAAGAAAATTTATCTCTTAAGTACCCCAAATAAAATAAGCTTTTATATTCTTATAACAAAATGGTATTTTTAAAATTGTTACTCAGGATATTTTAAAAGGCATCAAACCGACTGACTATATCGGCAGATGATTTACAAAATAGCTTATATATAACACAAACAACAACCATCCCCCGGCCATTAATTTATCACGGTAAAAGGGGGAACCCATATTTCAGCAATGATAAATGTTTAGGCCATTTTGGTAATCGAACTTGGGACCCCTAGCTCCATAGAAATTTATTTATTTATCCAAACTACCTGTCCCGAGACCTAGCATGTAACTCGGGACCTTTGTTCCTAAATACAATTTTCCTTCTATTCTATACACTACTCCAATTATATTTTAATCTTAATGTTGATTAAGCGTTTAACCTAAATGTCCTAATTTTTCCTGTCTGTCTTTGAATTCCCTAAGATCCACAGACAGACAGGCTAAGGTGTCGGATTGTTGATTAATAAAAAAATTAGAGTAGTGAAATAGTTTTTTGATACAAAAGTGAAGAGTTTTTCAGCACTGCTCTAAAAAACGATTATAATGTTATGTCTAGACAAGAAAATGTTTAATTTGTATTCATATTTTCTTTCACAGCGTCTTAAAAACTATTTGGGTTACATGCTTATTAACTAATAGTGATAATGTATTAGGGATGAGGAAAGTTGAATTTTGAGTAAATGTAGCTACATTTGCGTAGAAGGAAAGTGGAAACAATTTTAGGAAAATACCAATCTCAATACACATGATCGGGATATTAACCCCCGACCTCACCGTCATTGACAGTTCTGTCTATTGTGAAAGTGGCGGTGCCATAGACCATACGATCCCACCGAGATTACCTCTAAAATGCTTTCTTCTTCATCTCTACTTCATTATAATGCGTATAACCTGAACAGATAGTAAAACACGGTGATAAAAAATCTATAAATCCGAAAATGTATTTTTTTTTACACCCATCACTGTTTATAGCCTGTGGAAGTTTTTTTATTTAAGCCATATGTTTTCCACTACCGGCTGACACGCCTGTCGTATCTTCATATGCCTTATAATATAACTTAGACTAGGAAAGACACAACACCCAGCTCACAGCCGTTAATGTATCACTGTGAAAGGGTAAACCCACATTGCACCAATGATAAATTTTTCGGTCATGCCGGGAATCAAACTTGGGGCCCTTAGCTCAGTAGACAGTCACGCTGCCGACTGAGGTGTCGAATTGATGATGTAATTTTTAAAAAATAGAAATTTAATTTCTCAGGGCATTTCAGCAAATCAGGAACTTTATTAGACTGGCGATGAGAGGGAGATCGGGGTTCAAATCCTGGTTGGATGTACTGAAGGTGGTTCTCTACAATCCCACACTTAAATGAGGATAAAATTACTCTAAATTCAACCTTCCTAATCCATTATTACTCACGCAATAAGTATATATATATATATATGCCTATAACCTGAACAGGTAGTAAAACGCATTGATTAAAAACTGTATCTCAAAATAATAATATTGGGTATTCACTTATTTATCTTTTAAATATAAATTGGAATTTTTAACATGCACTTTCTAAACCGACAGTTTATAAGTCCTGTGCTGATATAATCAAACTTAGATCTTGAGCAAACACAACACCGTAAAGCTATGAAAAATATTTTGACCTTGCCGAGAATCGAACCCGGGACCCTTGGAATCAATAGGTAGACTCAATACTGACCGAGCTAAGGTGTCTGATTATAATATTTTCTTGTTCCCAACAAAAAGTGTACTGTCAGATGTACAAACGTAATGCTCACCACTCGTTTTTTTTAAAATCTAGAATTCCAAAAGCAAGGAGAAATGTCAGCTCTCCAGAAACCGCGAGGGACCCTCGGTTGCCTTCGGCCCTTTATAGATTTGTTTTGTTTTGTTTCAGATGGTGTTTCGCGATAGGAGTGTCAGAAACAGCACCGGATAACTAATTTAATGAAGCAGAAACGCTACAACGTGTAAGTTTAATCAATGATATACTTTGATACACTTAATTAAATTCTCTCTAAATATCTCCTCCTAAATCTAAATCAATAAACTACCATTTTGAGATAACCACGTGGGCGAACACGTGAAACTAAATTTGAGGCTTTGTTAGTCTGTATTACCGTTGAAGGGAAGGTTAAAGTTCAAATCTCGTCTGGGTGCACTGAGGGTGGTTTTTGTTAAATAATTTTCTACACTCCATTCACGCAAAATTTGATATATTTCATCTAAATTATACCGTTATCATATCTACCCCAATGTCCCAATTAAAATTATTACAATTTGGATCAGTGGCGGTGGAACGTAATTTGTCTAGGGGAGGGGGGCAAGCAAAAATGTTAATATAGGGGCTTGCCTTTCAACCCCCCCCCCTTGCAACCCTAGTATCATTTTTGTAAAATGGATATCCCTTTATTTGAAATGGTCATCTTAATATATATTGAATTTTACAACAAAATAATATCATAATATACACTAAAATTATATTATTATCTTATTCTGCCGTTATGGTGTTGCCTAAAGCTCAACAATAATATTTAGACACTTGAATAAAACCTCGTGCTAAGAAAAAAAATATGAATTCAATTTCCCTGTCATATTTTTCAACAAAGTATATTTCAATTAAATTATGAACGAGCAATGTTACACAGAAAAAAATATATATTTAATTTTATTTGACAAACAAAATTTTAATATTACTCTAGTTAGTGATCTTGTACAATTTAAAAATAGGAATAATAGAAACATAGTTTTAGTCAAATATTAATATTACAGTAACTAGGCCTATAACAAAATTAAAATATTTATCTACATTGTCACAAATAAAGTTTAAATAATCATAAATAGAACCAGACCTAACTATGATGTGCATAGAATATCTCAAATTAAATTTTTCTTTTGTTTTGAAAGTTAACATTTGTGATGTATGGGTATGAATGCATTATAATTCCTACAAAATAAGTTTGTCAAATGAATACATGTTATATATTATCACTTTCCAAATACACTCACACGATATGTGCTAGCTTTGACAAACAACACAACGCATCAATATCAAGAATGTCAACTCGTTCGTTGTAGACATGAAAATGGCCAAGTGATTTAACCGATCTTGATCCATGGTGCTACGTAGGTATGTCTTGAGTAGCTTTAAGGCCGAAAAGGTTCTTTCAGCGCTTGCTGTTGATGATAGGACGACTAAAAGCAACTTCAAAAGATCCCAAGTTACTGGAAATAATCGCCTTGTACTCTCAGGCATTGCAATGTAAATGTCATCTAGATCTTTCAAACACTTAGGCTGGGTGGGAGTAATTCGTGGGGGGCAAATTTCCTCCAGGGTGGGGCAATGCCCCCCTTGCCTCCCCGGTTCCGCCACCACTGGCCTGGATGGATAGTTAGATGGGGGAGAAAGGGGCTTAGTTTGGTGTCCTAGGTTAAGTAAATGTATACTCAACCTGCTAATATTGCTATGTAATCTCGTGTAACTTATTGAGGATGAGAAGATTAAGGTTCGAATCCCTATTGGGTGTACTAAGGATGTTTAAAAAAAATAATTACCTACCCTCCCTCCACGAAAATTCAGGTACATTTCCTTTAAAATTCTACCTTCATTCCTACGCCATTAGTGCAATTAATATACAGGCGTTAATAAATTATTCACCCCATCATGATACTTAATATGTCTATATCTTAGGAGCTATCTTAAAACGATTTGCGGCTGTTAATATCACATCACCCGCTTCGGTGATGCTCTCGTAATAGACTAGACTGCCAATGACGGGAAGATCGTGGTTCGATACCAGTTTGGTGTACTGAGGGTGTTTTTCCATAAATTGTTTTCCACTCTCCATCCACTTTCACATTTTAATTCAACCTTATTAATTTCTAGCACGTTATTATAATTAGTGCACAAAGGTATAACCCGGACGTGTAGTAAGACGTGATGATAAAAAAAACACAAATCAAGATATTTTGGTTTTATTTAAGTGAACTAATACAGTTCAGTAAACTTGAGTTAATTAGCCCAATGTATTTTCGGAAATCTTTTAAAGTAACGAATTTAATGTGAATAACAATTTAAGGACATCCCGTATTTGCGTATAACCTTGACTAATAGATAAATGGGGTGAAAAATCAACCAGGTCAATATGTTAAACGTAAGCGTGATATATATGTTTAAAACGTAAATACTCTATACGTAGGCTTACTGTCGAATAATAGTATATATTCCTAAAAGAAGAAAAAAGATTGGCGGCGATGTTGATTTCAATCTGCTGACACCAAAGCTGACACCAAAAATGCAGTCGGACTTTTCCACAAACATAATCTGTTCAATCGCTTCACAGTTTTACTGTAATTTACTTTAATCTTCCCCTATATCCACGCCCCCCCACACCCCTTTTCACTTTTAATCCCAAACCGATCGCTTCCGCCCACCGGAACAGAGTTATCGATAATTAATGATATTGGTGTAATATGTCTGTTCAGTCATAGGAGAAACCTTCGTATATAAACACCACCTAGTAATTACCATCCATACCCTCGTATACAAATCTTTGTAAAGCAAATAAAAGTGGACAAGATTATTTTTTTTAAACGTCACATCGACTGTGCTTAATTTGTTTGTTCCTAAGCTACAGTCCAATTTATAAGCGCTTGCCAATACAGTTATTTAAAATCTCGAATCTAATCAAAATCTTTGTTTACTAACATAAATCAAACAAATCGAATATTAAATAAATGGTACGGAACTCCGCACGTACTTTCTCGCTCTATTGTTTAAAAACGGAGATATTTACTCAAAACTCGTAATATAAGTGAAACGAAATAATATACACTAGCAAACCCAAGCATAAATTGCACTATACCTATGTAAAACATTTTTTTTTTTGAGTTCTGGTTTTAAATTTTATGATTTTATTTTTAAAGAACTAATGTCCTCCTTTGCATGTTTGGACCCATAAAAAAGATAAATATTGGGCCCACAAGGGTCAATACTTTGTATTAAAATTTCAAATTCCGGTTAAAATTTTCGACATTTTATTAAGTGTTGCACATCTTCAGATCATTGCATTACTCTTGAATTCCTTATTTATAAATTTTGACCAATAAAAAATGTAAATATTGACTATTGAGTCCTAAATGGAGATACATAATTGTTGTACAAACATTTCTCCTAAGAGGTTTAAGGAAAAATAACATACTTTTTTTAGATACTTATATTTAATTACTCTATGGCATTAAAAAATTATTGCGTTAATACTTAAGTAGTATCTCTTTACAACTAAAGCTCAAAAAATTTTATTAATATATTTGCCGATATCTCTGAAACGGTTGGTTTTATAAAAAATATATTTCATATAAAAGTTTTTTATTTTTAATAGTACTACAATTTTGTAATGTTAAGTTATTTAGTATCTCAAATAGTTGCGTAGATACGGAAATTTAAGCTTATATAAAGTACCCTTAAAATCATTTTCATGGGAAAATGAAAATATCCAGTGTATTTATAATCTTAATCAACGCCTAGATACGAATTTTAATCAAAATTGTTAGAGCCGAATTTGAGAAAATCGACTTTTTCTCTTTTTGCCCCTGAGTAAACTACCATTAATTTTAGGGGTGGATATTCCATTCCTTAAACCCCTCGGAGCAACCCTATGAAAACCCTAGATATCAAGTTTTAGCCCGATCGGTAAAATAGTTTAGGCTCTAGTTGGAGGTACAGACATAGAGACGGAAATTCAAAACAACTTTTTCGTATTCAGGGAGTCATGAAACATCAAGATTCATCAAAATCTCGAGTTCGATTTTTTTGACGATCACGATACTTTCTCTACCTGTAAGATAGCGTGAAAGTAAAAACAATTAATGAATCGAATGAATCTTTGTTTACTAACGTTAATCTAAATATAATCGAATATTAAAATAAAAATTGATTCTAATCGAATATCTTACTAAAATGTTTCGAATTTAATACTTGTAATTTATATTGAAACTTTATTAAATCCAAATTGAATATAAGGGTAAATGTCTTACTTTTTTATTTATAGATAAATACAAAATTAGACCAATTAACCATGTCCAGATACTGATTACATTTTAAACACTACGAGATTTACAATTGGTTTTTGGTCAACTTAAACAATGGTTAAATACAAGATTCTTTTAAAAGCTAAGTTTTTTTTAATGTTTGACTTATAGATTTGAACTTCAAATTTAATTCAATCTAACCATAATTTGGAATTTATTTCGGGATAGAATTTCAAATCCGATAAGAAATAATCAAACATTAAGTTTCGAGATTTTGATTTTAAATACTAATCTTCACTCGGGCTTAACAATTTACATAAGAAGAAACTTTTTTTTTACGCTTTCAGAAGCTACCAGATGTGTACGTAAATCCACATGATCTGTAGTTGTCACGTTTGAGAGATTATATAATTACATATTCAATAAAAGCGGTGTACGTAGCCTAGAAATGTCATGGTCAAAGATAAGATCTCCAAATTTTAGACTCGAAAATCACAATAGTCTTCGCAAATTGGAAAGATTTCAAAGAAGGAAAAAAATTCGATATACAGTAGAGCGACGATAATTCGGAATAACTGGGGGATCAACTCAGTCCGGATTATCAATGTGTCCAGATTTTCGAAAATATAGTACCTATAAAAAAAAAGATGAGGTACTTACGAAAACAGTGTTAAGGTATAAACATTTTCACTTTATTTAAACAAGGAGTTTAGAGCTGGTTTTTTGTTGCTAAATATCAAAAATTTTGAAAAGAGTCTTAATTTTTTTAGCAAGGTTTGATATGCGTTTTTTTGGTGGCCATGTCTCTGATATTGATACCACTATGGCTATTTTTATAAATTATATTTTTTCTTGACGATCCGGATTTCTGACATCCATATTATCGACTATCTACTGTATTAAGAGCAGTTTTTTTCTTTCTAAGAAGACTTTCCTAACAGACTCTCGGTATAATATATTGTAAAATGTAAATGGTTCTTTATAGTGTAAAAGGCTACGACCCTATTCTGTGGGTACACGAACTAAACGTCAAGTTCATCTAGTCTGGTCTTTCAGTAACCCGAAGATCGATGTTCGATTACGACCTGAGTGTTAATAAAGGTGGTTTTCTCTAAATGGTTTCTCAATCTCCCCTTACGTAAATTCAGTCACATTTATTTTAAAGAGTACCTATTCTATCCCTACCCCGTTGACGTAAATATACTGCTTTAACAGGTACAATCCAATTTTCATATGAAGAAACTTTATAGAAAATACAAATATATTTTTTGTTTAGAATATCGATAAATATTTAATATATTATTACCGCCCTAAAAACCCTTGAATTAGTTTTCCAAAGAAAAACAAGTATAGTGTATTATTTTTCATGTCAAGCACTCACTAGATAACAAGTTTAAACAAAATTGTTTGAACCATTTTCGAAAAATTTGGAATTAAAACTAATCACTGATCAGTATATTACCCTTAAATTAAGGTGGGGATGTAGGCGAGTTGAGAAAAGGTAAGTATTTTTATAGCAAAACACTTTTTTGGCCTAAATAAATAGAATAATGCTTCAATATCAACATAGAGTATAATTTCATTCACGTGGTGATCAACATCTGTCATGAGTATAGCAGCATTATATGACACACTTTTAAGAGTTGGTCATTCAATTCCAGGATACCCCCGAGAGATATTAAACAAATGTTGATATCACCTTGTGAAGAAAATTAAACTCTGTGTTTATACTGGAGCAATATTTTATTTATTTAGAAAAAAAATCTATTAAAAACTGCAAAAACACTACAATTTTCTCGCGTTCCCTGCATCCCTCCCCCCNAACAATTATATATAACTGTAGAATCCACTTTTTGACGTGAATACGTCTTTAAATTTGCTACCATACGGGGGCAATCCAAAAAACCTAATGATAACAAAATCGGGGGATACAGTTTGGTGTTGTAGTTTCGAATCTTTCCTCTACATCCAAAATTAAATTATACCACTGGATAGCTAAAGGATCAAAGAATTCATTACGATAAGCGAGAACAGTGACGCATCGCGCGCGCTGGAGGGGTATCGTATCACAGACCTATAATTAATAAAGTTATATTGTAACACAATAATTATTTTTTTCCTTGATTTTATCCTAAATACATAAATAAAATATCTTATTTAAAAAATAGAACCCGTTACATAAACGTATTCACGTACAGCACACGGCCGTGTCCATGACACAGCCACACCCCATTTTTTTTATATTCGGGGGTACATAAAACTTAAAAAATCATCATAGTCTCGAGGTGGAGAATTTTCACTCTTAAAATACTTTTTTTCTATATGAGAAAGCAAAAAAATCGTACAAGTATACTATTGTAGGATAGCAGAAACCGTCGACTGTTAATTTTTTTTTACACCTTCACTTCTGTGATGTCATAGTAGAAATAGTACTACCTTCCTGCCCTCCAATCACATCGCTTCACACTTTTTACCACGGTAATCCCGTCTGTTTGGGACGTCACACTCTCTTATTTGCCAGCTACCTGAAATTTAAATCCGGAGGGCAGCAAAAAGAAGACCGACTAGGGGTTAAGGGGGGAAGAGGGAGGTATGTTCTGTCTAGAATACGATAGTGTTTTGTTTCAAAAAGGGATGATAATTAAAATGCTTTTCTCTTTAAAAAAAAACGCAGACTAGAATTGAAGTAGAAAGTGTTTAGTTACAATTCCAAGATTCAACGTTAAATATTTCATTAGAATATTTATTAATGTATGACCTATATAAAATATTATAATTATCTAAAAACTTAACCGCTTATATTATAATTATTTAGAAACTTTACTGATAATATTATCTTTATATGTAGCAATATCTAAAACATATATTTTAGGCTTACTTTAAAGTATGGGAACAAGTATTTCATGAATATATTTTTATTTAATGTTTTGTACTCAAATTTGTTCTCAGAATATTATCTATCGACACTTAAGCGCTGGTTTATCCCCTACAGGAAGTTTCTGTAAACTAGCTCGAATACATAATTGTGAACATTGGTTGTTGGATGTGATAATTGGCATGAATGAGCTAAAATAAACTTCCCAAAGCGTACTAACTACTACATAAGTATCACTAGAGCCTGTTTCTAATATAAACTATGAAGTAAATATGAAATAAAAACACATTCCTGATTATTTATGCTTCCAGTCATTTTGGCCATCCTATATATGAAGTTATATGAATTTAAGAAGGTGTATGTATGTATTTTTAGGAAGTTTATACACACCTGACAGTTAAATTATATTACTCAAGAGAAAATAACTATCAAAATAATCTCTTTGAAAAATTAAGAAAGTATTTACCAAGTTTAAGAAAATTATGTGAAATATTCTAGTTAAAAAAATATCATGAATATTTTGGTGTCTTAAACAATTTAAATTTTCGAAAACTACACCTATTTAACTTATTTCAGTTTTGTGTACCATTCTTATTAAAATTGCGGTACAGATAAAAAAAATGAAAATATAAGATTGAATTACTCACCAGTATTGTTAAAATAAATTATGTTAATTAAATCATAAGGTCCAAAATTCATACAGTCAAATTTTCATTAGATGGACCTTTGAAAAAATGCAAACTTGTTGGTTTGCAGTCAACATTGATAACATTTTACTATATTATTAGTAATTTTTTTATAGATATTGACAGCTCCAGATCACATGATATGACGTATGAATACGTAAAGGTAGATCTAGATGTCAAATAAGACCCTTCCTATAAAAATTGGACTACACAATATATATATATATATATACACAGTACATACAACATTACAGTAGCCTAATACATCTACTAAGTAATAACAAATAGATTTAACGTAATTTTAATAGTATTCTGACAAATTTAAAAAAGCTACAAAAAATAAAATTGGAGTAACAACTAAGTAATGACATAAAATTGTATATAATTATACATAAATATAATTGGTTTAAATATACAAAAGTCAGATCGAGATATAAATATGTATTATGATGGTTAAATAGGTATCTGGTTCGATCTCCAGCGCTTCCAGATTTTCTGTGCAGCAGTGGGATCTGTAACGGGGTCAACTCAGCCTCGTGAGGACAAATGGGGAGCTAATTGAATGAAAACAGTAGCAGCTCTGGTGTAGGAAACTGAGATAAATGGCTGGAGGGTTCGTTGTACTGACCACATGACACCCTCTAACAGCAAATGTAGGCACTATCTTCACCAACATGTGGCGTTCGGTACAGCTCGATTGCAGGCTGACGCCGTGGAGTTTTATTATTTAGTTTGTTTTAAAATATTAAAACACGTTTAAGGTTTATTTATATAACCACTCCTTAGTATATTAAAACTAAAATAAAAAAAAATTATTTAAATATATGAAAAGAATATATTTTAAAGTGGCGTAATAAATAAATAATCATATTTAGAAAAAAATTTATCGAAATACGTGGTTATGATGTATTGAGGGGATGTCTATGGAGAAAAATATATTAATATTGGAATTGTCAGGTCGAACGATGAAAAGAAAAGCGTGACTTCGGGATTAAGTTCAACATTATTTCTAATATTCATATTTCACTCCGACGACGCCATCGTAGTTTATCGCCGTTTTCCGAATGATTAAACTCGGGCGAAAAAAAAATGTTGATGCATTCATATAGCAGGTCTCTATTGGAGGTCGGCCAGAATAAGTAGCTTAGTGGTACGACACTAGATTAGACTTGTATGCTCGGGATTTATAAGAAAGTATTAAAGAAAAATTAACTCTGATAACTACTGTAACTAGGGTCAGAAATTTATAATCTAAAAGAAATGTACATGAATTTGTGTGGGGGGAGAGTAGGGAACAATTTAAGTAAAAATCACCCCCCGGTATGCTCGACTGAGATTCGAACCTCTACTTCTCCCTCACCATAAAAAATAAACTTTTACAATGCCCACAGGTGTGGTCTATGTATAATAGGGGTGTACAAGTACTCGAAAATTTGAGTTTGAGTCGAATTTTAGTAGCGGCTTGAACTCGACGATTTTTTTACAAAACTCGAAATATTTGTGTACTCAGAATTTTCGACTTTTCTCTTGAAAATTCTAAATTTAATTCTATTCAATTTTAATCTATTATTTCATAACAAATATATTACCTAGCTCAATATTTAATTTTGTCTATTTAAAATAAAAGTACAGTACATATCCTATTATATACGTATATTTAGAAAATCCCTGTATGTGTGATTATATATTTTTTCACAAAAAAAGTATTCTAAAAAAATGTGTTTGTTCTTATGATCACAGAAATTCAATTTGAAATTTTTTTAAATACAAATATTGCTTTATATTACTCGAACTCGAAAAAAATCGATGTTTTTGGTCAAACTCGATTCTCACTCGACTCGAAGTGAAAAATGCCCACTCGCACACCAATGGTTATAAAAAAGTAAAATTAATTTTAAAATGGTGACCTGTTAAAAAAAAATTCCTAAATTAATATCAAACAATACAATAAAGTCTCATCAGTGTATCAACAAATGAAGCTCAAGAATATATTAAACATTATTTATTAATTTTTACTCTCTTTTTTTTGAAGTCCTCTTGATGAAGTGTATTGCAAACTGCGGGTCCGTAAACTCTTTGGTCATTCTGGAGGAGAGGTAAAGGAGGGGTTGTTAGGTTGGTAAGAGGGGTGGGTTTTACCAAGCGCTCCACAGGGTCGGGAGTAGCCGCACTCCAGGAATTTTAACCATCTCTCCTGGCAATGTACAACACTCGACAAGGGAGACGAAACATTGGCGTTTCATCAAACACTTTTAGTTCTTACAAGCTCTATTTACGTTTCATTAACCAGTGATTTTAGTGTTTTATCAACGACCTTTATTTTCACTCATGAATATTTAACCTTCACATGATATTGCTCTTTTCAGTGACTACTAGATACTAGTCCGTGGATAAAATTTGAAAAATTTAGTAAAAATTGGATTTCTTAAAAACAATATATATAAAACCTAAAACGGGCTTGAAAGAGATAGGGTGTAATGAGGTGGACTGGGTACAACTAGCTCAATATAAATAGGGTGTAATGAGGTGGACTGGGTATAACTAGCTCAAGGTAGAGATGGTGTAATGAGGTGGATTGGATATAACTAGTTCAAGATAGGAATAAGGTGTAATGCGGAGGACTGGATGTAACTAGCTCAAGATAGGGATAGGGTGTAATGAGGTGGACTGGATATAACTAGCTCTAGATAGGGATAGGGTGTATTGAGGTGTACTGGATAGAATTAGCTCAAGGTGGAGAAGTTGTAATGAGGGAAACTGAATAGAACTAGCTCAAGGTAGATATGGTGTAATGAGGGAAACTGGATAGAACTAGCTCAAGGTGGAGAGGGTGTAATGAGGTGGACTGGATATAACTAGCTCTAGATAGGGATAGGGTGTATTGAGGTGTACTGGATAGAATTAGCTCAAGGTGGAGAAGTTGTAATGAGGGAAACTGAATAGAACTAGCTCAAGGTAGATATGGTGTGATGAGGAAAACTGGATAGAACTAGCTCAAGGTGGAGAGGGTGTAATGGGGGAAACTGGATAGAACTAGCTCAAGGTGGAGAGGGTGTAATGAGGTGTACTGGATATAACTAGCTTAAAATAGGGATACGTGGTGTCCTTTTTCACTGTGGAAATGAGCTTATGAGATCTTAATGCCATAGAGTATGTAAGTCCAATCAACTTATACAGTGAAAGTTTTGAATGTTCAAAAATATTTTTCATGACCATTAAAATTATGAACCTACAGCTTGTCAAAATATATTTTTACTGCATCAACTTGCAATAAATATATTTATATACAATACTAATTTATAAATCGACAAAAGAATTTTTTAGTTTCATACCAAGACTAATTTCGAATATTATTAAGAGAACTTGTCAATTTTAAATCTTAAAAATTTCTAAACTGGTCATTTTTAACAAATACTTTATCTTGCGTAGATTATCATTTAACTATAAACTTTATATTTGTGATATTTTTCAGACCAAAATAAAACAAATGTTTCAAATAGTCTCTATTAAATATTCTCAAATAAAATATATTTTTAGTTCTTTATGCAATATTACTACACTATTTTCTGTTTTCACTTATTTTAATTTATTCATTAAATAATTGATTTATTTTCTGAAATAAATCATGCAAACCCTAAACATGTAATTTACTGTTATAAATAGGTCTAAAAAAATAGCATGTTCTACATTTGTGTTTCATTATTATTCACATAAGGATCTAAAAAATAAAACCATTGATTTGTATTTAAATCAAATATTCTTTCGGTCGTATCGAAAATAAAATTTTTCAAAAGTCTATAGGTACTCTTTATTTTAAGCTTAATTAATTTATGTTTTAGTTAAGTTTACGACAAGGCAAACCAACCTTAACTTCGCCAAAATTTACAAAACTAAAGACAAAAGTAAAATAAAACAGATATTCCAGTAATTTTATTTATATTTCATTGATGTATATACATATGTAAATATATACATGTAAATATATGTATGTAAATATATATATACATGTAAATATATATGTGAATATACAAATATTTACATATATATTTATATATATATGTGAATATTTACATTTTTGAACTAATATTTTATGCAAATATAACTCAATTGAATACCTATGTTTAAGTTACTCTGCCAAAATATCATAAAGGTTGCTAAATATATTTAAACATGAATAAAACAATAGCACATTCCATGTTTATGGCATATTGTAACTGCATTGCAGTTTTGTTTGAAAATCCTGAGAGGTTAATGGAATAAAATAATTGTCACCCGAAACACCAATAAAACGCTTCGAAAACAATTTTGAAACGCCAGAAAATTTCATTCCGAACTTTATTTTGGTGCTAACATGCTATTTTAAGAACATACACACGTTTTTTTAAAAAATATTTATTAAAAAAATTATTTGCTCTCAAATTACCTTATGTTAGCAACAACAAAACAAATTGTATTATTAACACACTTAAACACACTAAAGCCTACGTTAAAATATTTTACAAACAATTCATATATTTACAAAAGGAGGTTTACAAACGGAACAAATGAGCGGGAATTTATTTGACAGTTCTAAGTATCTTTTTCGTTATTTTATTTTATTTTGGCTTTTTTCATACGAGAATAATTTATAGTATTATTTTAGGGTGACGATAGTGAGGGATATAGGAGACTACTAAACTGACCCGACCACATGTTATAAACGTGTATCTTATGTATAAAGGGATTCTCTTAAAATGCATTCTTTTTTAATACAACTTTAATCAAAGGACTATATTAAAATAATTGTAATAAATTATTTATTTTTGCAAACTAAAAAAAATACGTATAAAACTAGATAAGACCTATACAATCATTTTCTGTTGTCATCCTCATCAGTGGTCACATGTTGTTAGGGGTTACTCTCGTGATAGTCTGGGTTTACGGTGAAGGAGATACCCCAGTTCGAATCCGAGTCGAATGAACCGAACGCGTGTTTTTTTCCTTGGCGGTTTCTCGCTCTTTCGTGCAAACACGGATGTATTTCGGATAAATTCTACCGTCTCTTATCCCTAACCTGCTAGTGTGAATGTGCTGATATCTGAAATGGGCAGTGAGACGATGCACAACCAAAGCTACCATCACAACTTCTCATAATAAATACGTGATCATATTTTCTAGAAACATTCAAGGTTTTTCCTAGATAAGTTGCTAGATACATAAATATATATATATATAAAGAAATATGCTGTATGTCTATAAATTATTCACACTATTATAAGACTTTACAAGTTATTTACTCTCTCTTTCTCACTCACTGTCCATTTGACCAGTCATACACAAATTAATGTAATTATTTTAATTAGATTTAAAAGGCAAGTTGGACGGGAGAGAACAATATATTAAATACAGTCGTATCAAGACTTTCTTGCCCTCACAACAACTCACAAACAGCTCTTGTTTTTATTTTATAAAAGTAATTAATATATTTGATGTATCATTAAGCTAGGCTTAGTAAGTTAAAACAATCAAGTTATGATATTTCTTAAAAAATTATATTTGTAATCGTCGTAGATAAGTTACACAGAACAAAATAAAATATATTCCAACGAATATGACGAAGATTAAAGTTGCCACCTGCCAACGTGGCTTTAGTATATAATTATTTTGTTACTAAAACGTCATAAGTCACAAACTTAGTCTACTATCATCGTTAATTCTGTCTAATATAATTATTATTTATTAATAAACGTGTGCTTTCTGTTAATTTATGAATATATCCCTTTCAAATTAACTCACCCTATCTTTTCACTCTCTCTCTCTCTCTCGACCCCTTGGATAGAGAAGTATTGTGATCGTCAATTTTTTTTTATCAAACTCGATATTTTGATAAATGACGTTTCATGACTCACTGAAAGCGAAAACAAATTTCAATTCCACTTGTTTTTCGTACGAGATCCGAAACCTTTTAACCGATCGGGCTAAAAATTGGTTTTTAGGGCTTTTATAAAGTTCTCCAAGGAGGTTTGGGAATTAAACGTCTAACCCTAAAATTAAGGGTAGTTTACTAAGTGGCAAAAGGAGATAAAAATCAATTTTCTCAAAATCTGCACTAACAATTTTTATTAATATATTTATCCAGGCATTGTTTAACATAACAAACAGAATGGCAATTCTTGTTTTTCCATTAAAATGATTTTGAGCACCTTAGAGAATAGGAAACTTCTAATTTTTAAATGTCCGCAATAATTTGGGATACAAACTTACTTATTACTGTCGAGTTAGAATACTATTAAATGTAAAAAAAATCTTTCTTTTGAAGTAAATATTCTTGTAAATACAAGTGTTTTTGAGTTTTAAACATATATATATATTTACAGAGGTCTTTGAAATGTTAACTTAATTGCTATAATGTTTAGTGGATAGATATGTTCTTCTTTTCTCAATGTTTCTGTTACAGTGTATATTATTTAATTTATGCTACTTAATGGGGGCTTTCTGTAACAGTAGACCTATATATTATTTATTTTTTTAAAATATGATGAAATTTTATTACTGGAGTAAAAACATGACTATGACTTGGAAACAAGATCATATGTGACACATGTGTGTGTGTGTGTGTTTATACTGAGATTCTATGAGTGAGCGAGATAGAGCCTCCAATTTGTCCGGAAATTTATTTTCACATATTTCCAGGTATTCTTTTTCAAGCCACAATCGACATGGGACTGACGGCTTTACTTCCCCTCTGATAAAAGTTGTACTAAGGATTTTTATCGCTCAAGAAAAATCCGTCGACCAAGGCTGAGTATTGGAGACCCCAAGATCTCTCCCGTTTGCGACCAAGTCGCTGTCGCTCGGATGTAGTCGCTGTCACTCGGCTGTAGTTGCTGTCACTCGGTTGTAGTCGCTGTCACTCGGCTGTAGTCGCTGTCGCTCGGTTGTAGTCGCTGTCACTCGGCTGTAGTCGCTGTCACTCGGCTTTAGTCGCTGTCACTCGGCTGTAGTCGCTGTCACTCGGCTGTAGTCGCTGTCACTCGGCTGTAGTTGCGTAGTTCGGCTGTAGTCGCTGTCACTCGGCTGTAGTTGCGTAGTTCGGCTGTAGTCGCTGTCACTCGGCTGTAGT
>CABFWO010001655.1:118076-141907 GCA_902155825.1 Timema genevievae
CCCCATCCTTCAGGCCCCCAGACACCTACATTCATTTAACAAATAACTTACCCCCCCCTCCTCATCCTTTTCACTGCTTCCTCTTCCTCGCACCCTATTTTCCGCCGTTTTCATTAGATAAAGTGATTCCATGCGTTTTCATTGTCACACTTCCGGTGTTACGCGGTGTGAAATATTTTATAATCCCTTTTCACACTTTGCTATTTTATGACTACTATAATCTACGAATTCCTACACGATGAACTTATTACAGTCTAATTTCATAGGAAGGGCCTTATCGGATAGCTAGAAAATTTATTATTTCTATTTTCACGTGAACCCATGTCCCTATGCATCAATCACTTTTGAGAGATCATTATCAATACTGATAGAATAACAATAATTGTATAGTAATGTTATCAATGTTGATCGTAAAAAAAATTGTATTCTTTAAAGGAACCTTTCTATGATAATAGGATTGTATATTTTACTACCTAGCTTTTAAAAAAAAAATTGAATGTGACAGGATATTTCCCTTAAAGTAGGTAGAGCCCTTAAATACCGCAGTAAATTGTAAACTTGATAATAATTAGTAAGCTAAACCCCCAAAAAATTAGTTTAAAGCACATAGTACACTAATTATAAGCTAAACTATTAAAAAGGCTGTTGCTTTTTTTTTCTTATCAAAAGAGATTTTTGTAAGCGTGAAAATTATTGACCTCAAGATTTTGATGAATATTTACGTTTTATGTGTGTCTGAACACAAAAAAAATATTGGATTGTAACATTATGTCTGTCCGCTTGTCTATCTGTCTGTCCGCTTGCCTGTCTGTCCACTTGCCTATCTGTCTGTCCGCTTGCTTACCTGTCTGTCCGCTTGCCTATCTGTCTGTCCGCTTGCCTATCTGTCTGTCCGCTTGTCTATCTGTCTGTCCACTTGCCTACCTGTCTGTCCGCTTGCCTACCTGTCTGTACACTTGCCTACCTGTCTGTCCGCTTGACGTACCGGTCTGTCCGCTTGCCTAGCTGTCTGTCCGCTTGCCTACCTGTCTGTCCGCTTGCCTACCTGTCTTTCCGCTTGCCTATATATCTATTTGTCCTTGTCCTCAGATCTAAAACAGTTTGATAGATTTTGTTCAAACTTGATACTTAGACGCTATAATGCAATTACTTGGGATGTTGTTTGATTTTGACCATAGCCCTCAAATTAAAGATTGTTTACTGAAATGTGATTTATTTGAATTATTAATTTTTCGTAAATGGCTCTAACGATTTTTGTTTAAAATTAAATATTTATGGAGTTATTTACTTTACAAATAAAGTTGTATACTTGTTTTTTGGGCACAAACTCGTTTAGGTGTAGAGATTGCTGATGATAAAAAAAAATTATTTGGAATATTTTAAGAAATTGCTGTTTCGATTTTACTCAAAATGGGTATCTGTTAATTTCTTTAGATTATAAATATTTATATATACATGTATATTTATATATATTTCTTAAAGAAAATAATTTAATAGCAGTTTAATAATGACTTATTTTTGAAAAAAGAAAAAAAAAATCATTTAAACATAGCTCAAAAGATTTTGCTCAAAATTGGTATATGGTGAGATACATGAAAATAGACAAGGTTTGCTTATTTTTCTAAAAATAAATTAATTTTACAGTAATTTACTTATGACGAATTGTAAAATAAAATTAAATATTTTGAAAACAGCCTTTAAGTTTGAGTTCATAAAAGGTATATAAGAATAGTTTTCAATGATAAAAAAATTCAATTTTATTCTTATAGGTAGTCCTAAAAATTATGTAAGAGTAATTTACAAATAACTTTTTTAATTTTATCAGCAAACTTTAATACACTGTAGGATGGTTTGTTCGATTGTATCGTAACTTTTATTACAAACCAATTACAATAAAAATATTTTTAAATATTTTAAATGTTATACATTTAATAACGAAAGGCTATTATCAACTGAGTTATTTTAACTCTTAATATGAATTTACCAACCACACATACAATAATATAATGAACGAATATATGTTTTTGGGCCTCAAATATCAAATATGATTCTAAATGGGAAGTTACAATTTACTTGTACAATTCTGTCAAACGAAGAATACATTGATACTAAATGGGAAGTTACCATTTACTTGTACAGTTCTGTAAAACAGGTAATACCTTGGAAACCACCCACAAGCCGCCCCTTATAGTCGGTTATTTTTAAGACAGCAAAATATAGTAGATTTTATTCAACCTTGTAACGAGTCGCATAAATCTATAGCGTCACGATATTAATGGGTTGGCAACTCGCCTGATATTTATGTTGGGCGCATTGCATCTAGCCACAGACAGAAGACCATTTATCTTTAGTAATTTTTAATCATAGACTCACTATCCCATTAAAGTAGTTTGATTTAGTTGCTAAATTTTAGACTGATTTTTAATTACATTATTTTAAAGTACAGTTTTTCTTGACATATTAGATACAACGTCTAATCTGAAACAAAATATAAATAAAATAATAAAAATGTAACAATAATTTATTACCACACATAAAACTTTACACATTCTTAAAGTTTTTTCATTTTATTCTTATTTTGCTTTAATAATGTTAAAAATTGTTGGTTAAAAAATTAATCTTGTGTTGAAAGTTGATTAGATTTTTTTTAAACTCTGAACACTATTCATATTTATAAAAAAATATGTTTTCTTTATTGATATAAGACCACCTTTGTGGTATAATAATCACAGTTCCTGGCTACAGACTTAGAGGTCCAGGGTTTGATCTCTGGTGCTTCCAGAATAATTGTTCTGTGGGTCTGTAATGGGGTCAAACTCAGCCTCGTGAGGACAAATGAGGAGCCACTCGGTTGAAAATGTAAGTAGCAGCACCGGTATAGAAAATTGAGATTAATGGCTGAAGGGTTTGTTGTTGCGCTGACCCCATGATACCCTCTATGCGTAAATGTTAGCACTAACATCGCAAACGGTGGCGGCCGCTCGGTCGGTATAGCTCGATTTCGGGATCAAGCCATGGAGTTTCACGTCTCTTATAATATCGCCATTTAATTAAATAATAAAGTAAACAAAAACAACTTAATTTGTTTTATAATGTGTACTTATAGTAATTACAATATAATTTTTATAATTCACGTGAACAGTACTTGGGTTTACAATGCGTCTGAATACCCTTCCGAGCTCTCTGCATTGAATCACGTCGATGATAAGGGGAGAGGGGTGTGAAAGTTATGGGAAATGTACTCACATTTACGTGTAGGGAGAGTGGAACATTATTTTGGAATAAAACCCTTAGTTTACCCAACCGAGATTCGAATCCCGATATCTTCGTCATTAGCAAGTAAGTCTAACATGAAAGTGATGACTTTGACCATCTTAGCGGTCGAATGAACTAAACAAAAGTATTATTCAATTAATTAAATAGCATCAGATATTGTAGGGGCAAGGGTTTACATTCACCTTCTTTAATTTGCAGACTAATATTTTGCCACCCGCCTCGGCGGCGTAGTTAGCTAACGCGCTAATTTCGTGTTGAGCTAGACTGCCGAGGATGGGGAACTGAGGGTGGTTTTCCTAAAATGGTTTTCCACCCTCCCTCCATGTAAATACGGGTTCACTTCCTCTAGATTTAACCTTAACAATTCCTAACCCATTAGCGTAATTAGTACTTAAGCGTATAACCCGAACGGTTAGTAAGACGCGGTGCTAAAAATAATTACAAGGTTTTGATCCCAGTTAAGTGCAATTTATTGGGGTTTTTCTCCTATCAAAGTTTTAGATGTTGTTCTAACAGAAGATTGGATGAATTTCATAATAACTACTCTTAGTTTATCTGCCATCTTAGTTCATGGTATTATTGAACCAGGTTTTGCAAGTGTTAGATAAAAATATAACTGAAATATTTTTAAAAAAAGCTAATAAAATAAAGGTGTGTTTATTAATTGGTTACATAACTAGCGAAGTTAAAAATAAGTGCTAGACTATAATTTACTTCACTGAGAGGGTAAGATCATTTTTGACACTAATTATGTTTTATAGTCATTTTAATAATTTAAAAAAAATGCGACGTGTTTTAATTTGGTTTTACAGCTGTACCGCATGGACTCAAGGGAGCAGTAGCATCTGGTCACTCTTTTTCTAATTAATTGACGCTCATCTCCTTTAACGGCACCATTTTCTAGCCTTGTTAACACACGTTGATGACGATGCGACTTTAATTCACTTTATCCCCATCGGTGAGGTTTATCTGCTAGCTAACAGGTCGCCTCATACCCCCCCTTCCATCCATTCCATCACATCACATCCCATCCCCCACCCTTTGCAACCCTAGCCAACGGGGTAGCCGACTAGGTGACGTTATCCTAGCCGGGACTACTGACCACATGTGGACTAGATAATTCTTACTATATACCATTTGGTCTGAGTTAATAGTGTATGCTACTAGATCACGTCAGATGTGACAGGATCCCCCCCTCGCCCTTCTAGATAGAGGAATAATTCTGCCCGTTTTCATGGAATGACGCTTTACGACCTGACCAACGTTGTGCACTTAAGTGTCACGCTCTTAACTACTATTGACGATCTGAAGAGTCTTAATAGCACGTGAGAGAATAAGGTATTACAGTGGAGTCCATGGACGCAAGGTACGCACTGACTATTATTATTATTATTATTATTATTATTATTATTATTGCAAGATGTTCAGTCTCAAGACAGGTCCATCCTTTTTGTCAGTGAACTTAGATCGCCACCGCGCCCTATCCTCTGCCTCCGTCAGCTCCCAGAATTTTCTTCTTTCCTTAAAAGTCATCCAATATTTTAATCCTTCTTCTTCATAAGCTTCTCCATCCCTCAACCTCTCCTTCCATCCTTCTAACTTTCCGTCGTGCAAAAGACAGTTCATCCTAAGGATGTGACCGATTCAGTTTGCTTTGTACGGAAAAATTACATCCAAAACGCACTGCTAACCCAGACCAAGATAGACAAATCAATTCATAATACCATTAAAAATAAAATGTTATCAGTGTTATTTCAAAAATTTATTTTCTCTATTCTATGGAAATTAATGTGTCCTTTGTAGAAAAAACCAGTTAAGGCCCTTGGCCCTCTCGAGTTCAAGTCTAAAACCTATTTTGTGGGATGGTGGGCGGGAGGGTGTAAGGCGTGGCGTGGCTTCACAACCGACCAAAGTATCCTTCCACGCCAACAAGAACGGATAGATCACGGAAACCGTAAATGGCTGGACAGGTCTTGCGGAAAAATCGCACGTTTGGAAATATCAATTTTCTCGAGAACGAGTGAAATTTTTATGGTTAATATTTTCAACACCCCTTCTAAGATAATGTATCGATGTTTATTAATTGTTACATTTTCTTAATTTCTGTTATGAATCCGGCAGTTTTATATTAAAAAATTTCAAAATTATTATATTTGATCACTGCTAAAATTATAGAGGAGGTGTGTATATAAAAAGTATAACTTAATCAACATGCTTCTATTCTTGAACAAACCGTTTTCGAAAAGAAAATTGCAAAACTATAAAAATTCTTGAAGATAGTCGTTTGTTCCCATGGCTCTGCATTTCCACGCCAGATTAAAAGGGCTAATCGCCTTAATTGTGCAACAAATTTACTTTCGTTCAAGTTTGACTGAATAAGAAAGTGTGTGAGCAAATAACGCTGTGCATCCATGGTACGGTTCTCTAAATTTTCTTCTCAAAACAGTCGGCTATTCTCGGCTATTATCGCCACAGAGCCCGCAACCGCAACGCTACACATTCTATGGTTTTATATATAAAACCATAGAATGTGTTTATATAGCCTATATAAAACCATAGAATATATATATATAACATAGAATGTGTGTATATATAAAAACCATAGAATGTATACATATATAAAACCATAGAATGTGTATATATAAAACCATAGAATATATATATATATAACTATAGAATGTGTACATATATATAACCATAGAATATATAACCATAGAATGTGTATATATATTTATATATAGCCATATAATATATATAACCATAGAATGTATAAGTTATATATATAAAACCATAGAATATATATATATGTATGCTAAGTGGCAGAAATTGCCTTAAAAAAAAGTTTAAATATAATTTATTTAGTGTCTAAATCAATCATTAGTTAACTAAAGGGTGGACTGGATATTTAACTTAGGTGTATTGTGATACGTTTTGTATCTGCTGTATAGGTATTTACCCCTTTGTTTACATTTTAAATAACCATACGCCAAGCAATCTTACATCTTACGTACTTTACCGCTAAGAAACATGGATATCCAGCAGGGCTGTGAAGAATTAAGGATTAACCAAAATATTATTGTGTTATAGGTGTCACATAAGTGACAATTTAATAAATAACTTTGCTTCTTTTGCTTTAGAAGAAAAAACAAATAATAAAATATAGTTAAACTGCATATGAAATAAAGCATTAGTACAAAAATAATATCATGTTTGAGGCATTTCAGCTCATATTTACTTAATAGCATTGAATGATTGAACTTGTACGTGTAAAAAAGTTATACATACAACAATGTATTAATATAATTAATTTGGAACACCTCTAAGATTTAAAAATACAATTTGATAAACCCATTTACGGTAATGGAAATTATGAGAAAACGGCTAAACCTATTTTGAAAACCGAGAACTCATTTTACAAGGTTAGGGGCCCAGGATTTCTTCAGAAATAGTATCTTCCATATATATTAGTTTTTATATTTTTTTATATTTAGCACCGCGTCTTACTACCCGTTCGGGTTATACGCTTAAGTACTAATTACACTAATGGATTAGGAATTGGGAGGGTTGAATTTAGAGGAAGTGAACCCGCATTTGCGTGGAGGGAGAGTGGAAAACCATTTAGGAAAAACCACCCCCAGTTCACCCGACCGAGATTCGAACCTCGATCTCCCCGTCCTCGGCGGTCGAGCTCAACACGACTGGCGCGTTAGCCAACTACGCCACCGAGGCGGGTCAACAACTACATATATTAATCAACTGATATTATCATCACACCATTTACAAACCGTAAAAAAATAAATATAACACACACACGGACCCATGAAGTTAATTAATCACAGTAAAAAGTTATAACCCCAGTTTAACTATTTATAAATATTTTATGCCAGGCTGGGGAATCGAATCCTGAACCTTTAATTCTGTAGATAAAATTATCACCTCGACTAACACAAAGTATCGCTCATATAACTTTTTTTTAGTATTAAAAGTAAATTATTTACAGTATCATTAACATAATCCAAACCTTCATTAGCAAAAGTAGAGCATAAAGGTTACTCTCGACGTGTGTGTAAATCATATGTAATCACATGTAATACGAAGCTTATATAATGTTCATCTTCATGCCGGAGAACTAATATCAGAACGTTTGAGGTTATGAATAGATACCGTACAGTGCGTGTTGGCTTAGAGTAGATAGTATGAAAAGTCAATATGGGAAGGTGATAGGACCACGAATCATCATCCCTTTTCAGTAGCAAGGGAGAAAGGGATGAGGGTATTCATGAAGAGGTGATAATCTTCTATGTCATCTTCTGGAGGATATTAAGGACGGAACGAACCCCCCCCCCTATCTTCGCGTCATAAGAATATGCGGATAAGCCATTCAAATGAGAGGCTTCGTCGTATTACTTATTATTAACATCTCGTTTTATGTATCTAGTTCTAGATATACCCCAATTTTCTATCTGGCTTTAGCTTTAGCTGGCTAATAGCTTTTTTCTATCTGGAAGCTAAAAAAAAGCTATTAGGTCTACTTTTACTTATTTATACAACAATATATGTGATATTTAGCTGTTACGTTTGATAAATAGGCCTACTATCAATAGTACATATAAAATAACACTAATAGAACAATAAAAATGGCATCAATGTTGACCAAAAAAAATGTAGGTATTTGATAAAATTCGTTTCAAAGAGGTAATGATAAAAGACAGGATGTTTGCTGATGACTTGATAGTATGGGGGTGAAGGAAGAAGAAGTATAGAAACAACTACAAGAATGGAATAAGAAAGTGAAGAAGTGTGGAGTGGAATTTAACATGGCAAAGTGTGAAGTGATGGTAATAACAAGGAAGAAGGTAAGGCTAAATAAATCTATAATAAGTTGGATGGAGTAGAGCTGAGAAAATTACAGAACGTAAAATATCTTGGAAGCGTGATTGAGAAGTAAATTGGAAGTAGTGAGGATGTAATGAGAAGAGGACAGCAGGGAGAGTTGTTTTATAGGTGCGTAAGAGACCTGCTATGGAGAAGATAAGTCCCCTTGAAGTGTAAGGAAGTGTTTTACAGGGCGTACTTTGAACCCATTGTCACACATGCAGTAGAAACATGGACAGTGAGTGTAAAAGAGACTAGGAAAGTGGATAATATGGGAAGGAAGTTTGTGAGGAGGATGTTAGCTGCCACGAGGAAAAACAAGATTAGGATCGAAGTTATCTGGGAAAGAGAGTGAGTACATGAGACAGTAGAGGAAGTAAGAATGAGATTGTATGGGCATGTAATGAGGGTGGAAAAAGAGAAGGTGCCAATGAAAATAATGGAAATGAAGAATATAGGGAAAATACCGTAAAGGAGGCCAAGGAAGAGATGGGAGGAGCAGATAACAAAAGGTGTTCAAGTGAGAGGAGAAGAATGGAATAAATTGAAGGAGGAAGAATTGTGGAAGAATAGAAGAAGATGGAGACATTTTACTAAACTGATCCGACTACAGGCTGGAAACAGTTGATGAAGATGATGATATGATGATGTTTCAAATGTCCTTGCGCAAGAAAATCAAGGTATATATTAATAGGTAATCAAGGTGTATATTAATAGGTATTAAGGTAATTAAGAACTTAAATGTATAATTTTTAGTATAGTTATACATTATTGGAATTAAAAAAAAATTATAATAGCAACCAAATATAAATAAAAACTAAATTTCTTTTTGGCCTGAGTCGCGTTGAAAAAATTACTTCCAATGTTTCGGCTGTAATTACAACATCAATCTTCAGGGATAAAATGATGAAAAAATTTGTTTGGACGATGCTGGAGGTTTTAACTTCAACGAAACATAGGACGTTAATTCTTCAACGCGACTCGAGGCAAAANAAAAACACCTTAGTGTTAATTTAAACTTTTGCCGCGAACGACTTAAAAACAAATATATATATGTATACATTAGTATATTTTGTTCAGCATCAAAAATATTAGTATTTTATTGTTATGTTTCCAAAAATGTAAAACTACTTACGATAATATTTTCTCCAGGCTAAAGTCTGGCAAATGTAATATTGCAAATTTTTTCTATATAAAAAGTTATTTTAACCGTGGCAATCAAGTGTACTTGTAGTAAATAGTACTTTATTAATTTTGTAGAAACATTTCACTAAAATAAATGTTTTGATATATACCAAAAATATGATAATTATTTGGGTTTCACCGAGCTAGTTCCCATATTACGTGGCAATTTTATATTATGTTTTTACATGTTATATGTAATATGCGTCTTTATAACCGTCCGGGAGTTTTTAAAATTTTAATTAACTTGATAGGAATAAAAAGCAAAGGATCTAGAAGAAATTTACACTTATTTTGATTGAAGAAAGTGTCCCCTAATTACACCTCAACATTCTTGTCACCAGAAAACGAGATCAAATAAAATTGACTCCTTTGTGCGACTGCCTACCAGTGAAGGTACATTTACTAAATCATTTCGTAGAAATGATATTAATATATTTTAGTCATAATTTATTATTTTCATATAAAATTCTATTTTTCCTTGATGTGGTTGTCTAATTTTTCATTTAAAAAAAACTAGTAATTATTTACTCCAATAACTCGAAAGTAACGTTTCTAGAACCTCAATCTTTAAAAATATTTAATTTAAAACGAAATATAAAATAGGTCACAGTAAAATGAAACATAATTGGAAAATATGTTTGTTAGTAAATCAAGTATTATTTGTGTTTTGAACTTTATGATACTGTAAAACTTTTTTTGGTACGGACGTGAACTTAAAACAAGATAAAGTTCGAATAATTCGTTGTTCTGATTTTTATAAAAAGTTAAATAAATAACTTCATGCAAACATTACCAGGCATTATATCTTTATTCTCACTGTGTTTTAAATTATCAATGGTTCGGATACTTAACCGTATTAGTCATTGTAATTTGAATAGGTGGACAATCTATTTTATTTGCTGCTGTGACGTTAAGATAAACTAAACTACAATTAAGTAACCACCAATATTTTTGGCCACATCAATCAAAGCATAAACCTAACCTCAATTTTCTGAGTCCACAAATAACGAGGAGGTTGGGGTTAAAATCCTGGCCCGGTGTACTGAGGGTATTATTTTTTCTAGATTATTAACTATCCTCCCTTCACGTAAATGCGGGTACCATTCTTCTAAATCTCTTTTCCTTATCTTACTCGATGAGTGTAAATATGCGTACTGATTGGATGTGTATTAAAAGAGCTGATGGAAAAAATCAAGATCTATTAACAATCATAAAAATACTGAGCGAAACGCAACTAGGTTTAACTTTAATTCTTAAGGTCCTTGGTCCTGTCGAGTGCAAGTCTAGAACCTATTTTGTGGGATGGTGGGCGGGAGGATGAAAGGCGTGTCGTGGCTTCACAACCGATCAACGTATCCTTCCGCGCCAACAATAACATATGGATCACGAAAACCGTAGATGGCGCTAGCTACCGAGCAGGTCTTGCGGAAAAATCAAACGTTTGTAAACACCAGTTTTCTCGAGAACGAGTGAAATTTTTATGCTAATATTTTCAACGCCCCTTCTAAGACAATGTATCAATGTTTATTAATTGTTACATTTTCTTATTTTTTTGTTGTAAAGCCAGCAGTTTTCTATTTAAAAATGTCAATTTTATCGATATTTGATCACTGTTAAAATTATAGAGATGGTGTGTATACAAAAAGTATAAATCAACATGCTTCTATTCTTGAACAAACCATTTCAGAAAAGAAAATAGCAAAACAATAAAAATCTTGAAGATAACCGTTTGTTCCCATGGCTCTGCATCTCCACGCCAAATGAAAAGGGCCAATCGCCTTAGTTTAGAAAACCGTTAAATGGAAAGTTCACTTCAGTATTGCAAAGAACTATCAGAGAGAAAATGAAAATCATTACAAATCTATCTTATAAAATCATTTGGAAATCTATTTTTTTTTTACAAAAAATAAAATCAAGGTTAGCGTATTCATCTTCATTCAGGTGAAAGTGTAAGGAATATGAGACAAAGGCAGTGTTTTTGAAGTTTTGTATCATAATATTTTTTAGCCAAAATAAATAAAATATTGTTCCAGTACAAACATAGTTTAATTTTTTCCACCTGGTGATATCAACAGATGTTGAATATTTGTCATGAGCATAGCGGCACTAGATGAGAAACTTTTTAAATTACATTGTCACCGTGTGAATAAAATTAAACTCAATCTGTTTCGACTGAAGAAGTGTTTGATTAATTTTTCCCGAAATCCGCTTTGGTTGATGCATGGTTTAAGGCGTCCCTCTCGCAGCAGACTAAACTGCTGTTGACGTGGAGATCAAGGTTCGAATCTCAGTCGGGTGTACTGAGAGTGATTTTTACAGAATATGTTTCCTCTCAACCTCCTGGAAAATGCGGGTACACTTCCTCTAAATATAACTTTTCTTATTCCTAAAACCATTAGAGCAATTAGTACATAATCTTAAAACCCGAAGACGAGGTTCCATAAACAAAACAAAATTATCCATTTTTTTTCATACAAACTGAGAAAATACTACCCTTAACTTGCATTCTCTACAATCCCACCCCATCTTAATGAAAAATAGAAGATTACATTTTTATATTTTTTACATGTATATTTTTTTTAGTCTGTTTAGTGATGTGTTGTGACACTGTAGCTCCTAATGACGTCAAGGGTCCTCTCATCTTGTCCCCCATTCTTCCCCCCACTCCCTTCACCAACCACCAATCCAAACAAGTTTCTAAAACTGCCGAGACACCAAAGAGAGGGATGAGACCGGCCACTCGAAGTGTAAGAGAGATTGAAAGTCAGAAACTTCTCTCTCACTCTCTTACATCCCCCCCTAATCTCACCTAAACACCCCTCTAACTCCAAGGTACCACTCCTGTCTCACCTTAGGAAACACTAAAGGAAAAAACGAAAAGTAAAAAAAAAAGCGCTTAAGGATCCTAAGGAGTTGTTTGGTTTGAAGGGGTGGTTAGGGGGAAAGGACTGACTTGTAAGCTCTCGTGAGAGACTCTTCCCTACTCGAGAAGTACTCTTCTACTGACGAGTGCAATACGAGTTCCCATGAGCGGTTCTTTCCATCAAGGTAGCTCATCATGTAGCTTTCATATACTACTTAGAAAAAAAATATTCAGTAAGTATAAGGAAAATAAAAAGAGGTTTAATTTTTGTATAGGTTTATTTTAGAATTCCTTTTTTTCGTCGTGATATGCTTTATATTCCACACCTCCTCCTCTTCCGACCGGTATACTACCCGTCCCACCCACTTCGGTGGTCGAATGGATCCAAGGCGTCACTCTCGTATTAGACTGTCGATGATGGATGAGATCGAGGCTCGAATCCCGGTCGGGTGCATTGAGGGTGGTTTTTACCTGAATGGTTTTACACCTTCCCTCCACTCAAATGCAGGTTCACTTACACTAAATTCAATATTCCTCATCATAAACACGTTAACGTAATTAGCATAAAGTGGAAAACCATTTAGGAAAACTAACCCTTAGTACATCTGACCATGATTCGAAGCTCGATATCAGCGTCATCGGTATATTACGAGAGTGACGCCTTAGACCATTCAACCATCGAAGTGGCTTTGTGTGTGTTAATTTGTTTTCATGGAAGATTTATTATTTGACGATAGTTGAAACAAATATTACTGTATAAAGATTGAGTATACATTTTTTTTTGTGAATTTAAACATAAAATTGTAGAATATATAATTTAAGTACAGAGGTAACGAAATAGATATAATCAATTGACTGAGAAATATATTTACGTTTTAATATAATCTAACTTTAAAAAAATCTTCAGTTTATATATTCTTGAAAAAAAATATATGTGTTTAATTTTTAAAAAGAGTAATTTTATTTAATGCTAATGCAATTCCTTTGTATGTTTCAATGTTTTTTTTATATATTTTCTTTTTCTGTGATTTATTGATCTCACAAAAATGATTAATGGCTTTTAAAAAAAAGTGAATTTGCAATGTATTTTTTTGTTCTGCCGTTTTTCTAAATTGGCGCGTACATACGAAATCATTGAGCGTGTTAAAAAAGTGCAATATTTCATTCGTGTATCACTAATTTTGACCACGATGCATATTTTGACCTAATTTTTTATATGTAATAATGATAATTTCCCAATAGTAAGTTGTTAAACCGGAAGGGGGAGAAGGGTACATGATATCGCTGTGTAGAATAAAATATCACAATATAAAGGAAGGTAATGCCTCACTGTGGGAAAAATATGAGGAGAAATTTCAACGTTAAGGAAGGTAATGATTCACGGTGTAATAGGGTGAAACTCAACGTTAAGCAGGGTAATGCTCCAAAACGGAGGAGGGTAAAATTTCAACGTTAAGGAGGGTAATAATTCATGGTGTAGTGGGGTAAAACTCCACGTTAAGCAGGGTAGTGCTCACAAATGGAGGAGGGTAAAATTTCAACGTTAAGGAGGGTAATAATTCATGGTGTAGTGGGGTAAAACTCCACGTTAAGCAGGGTAGTGCTCACAAATGGAGGAGGGTAAAATATCAACGTTGAGGGGTAGTTGAGGGGAAGTGCTTCTATGTGGAGGAGGTTAAGATCTCAATGCCAAGAATCGATATGAAGAAGGGTGAAATCCTAACGTTAAGGGGGGGGGGGCAATGCTTTATAATGAAGAGAGTAAATGTTTAAGGTAAGGGTGATAATGTATAAATGCTAAGGGTAAAATCTAAATGTTAGTTAGGGTAAGGCTTCAATGTGTGAAGGGAAGAAATATACACGTTAAGGAGAGTGTAGAGGGAGTGAATCTCAAAGTTAAGGGGTGTAGAGGGTTGGCAGGGCCTACATGTGGCACTGTGAAAGAACTGTATATGATGCTCGGCAGTAATGCCTACGAGGCGGAACATCAGGAAAGAAGGGGGTTGATTTACCCTTCCTTTTCACCGTATTCCCGACCGTTATAGGATTTTTTTTTTGAAATCGTGCCAAAAACACACTGAACCATTCTGTAAATGAGGTGAATTTTCCTTCTTCTGGAAACAGTATACGTGAAACATGGGAATACGCCTAGGTGGGGTATTAATATACATCCCTACTGATATGTTTCTATTTGTTTGAAGTAAGCTGAGACATTGTTTTATACATGTGACAGACGTCGATAGAAAATAATTGGCTAGAAATGTGAACTCAAACGGTCTCTTGGTTAAATTTAATTTAGTATGAACAACCATTTAAGAAAAATTCTGCAGCCACTAAAAATAAAGTATTATTAAAATAGCGTTAGTAGTTATAAAACAAGCATTTATAAATTTATTTTTCTATCACCACGTTTTACTACCTATTCAGGTTATACGTATAAATGAGTTAGGGATGAGGAAGGAAGTATTGTATGGGTAATCTACCTGCATTTGCGTAGGAGGAGATTGGGAAACCATTTAGGAAAAACCAACTTCGGTAGATCAGACTGGGAATCGAAACCCGATCTCCCTCTCATCATCAGGCCAATCTAACACAAGAATGACAACCTAGATTGTTTGGCC
This sequence comes from Timema genevievae, assembly GCA_902155825.1. Lineage (NCBI taxonomy): Eukaryota > Metazoa > Arthropoda > Insecta > Phasmatodea > Timematidae > Timema > Timema genevievae. The sequence continues at coordinate 132,897 of CABFWO010001655.1, forward strand.
ATTAAAGCGAATGATTAATATTAAATTTTACCCGCTTCGGTAGCCGCGTGGTCTAACGTGCGACTCTGGTAGAAGACTAGACTGCCGATGATGGGGGGATTGATGTTCGAATCTCGATCGGGTGTACTTAGGGTTGTTTTTCCAAAACAGTTTTCCACTATACCTCAACACAAATGCTGTTATACTTCCTCTAAATATAACCTTTCTAATCCCTAAAATCATAAGCATAATTATTACATAAGCGTATAATCCGAATGGGTAGTAAGACATGGTTCTATATGTATATTTAGCACCACGTCTTACTACCCAAAGTCAAACTGGAAGAGCTTGTCTTATAATGCGAGCGGTCACCGATTAGGGTAAAATGTTATTGAATTTCGATTCAAGAAAATCTAATAATTTTACTGTCAGATTACCTTGATGCAATTGGCCCTTTTCATTTGGCGTGGAAATGCAGAGCCATGGGAACAAACTGTTATCTTCAAGGATTTTTATTATTTTGCAATTATCTTTTCGGAAACGGCTAGTTCAAGAATAGAAGGATGTTTATTAAGTTATACTTTTTGCATAAACACCACCTCTATAATTTTAACAGTGATCAAATATCGATAAAAATTGACATTTTTCAATTAAAACTGCTGGTCTTACAGCAAAAATTAAGAAAATATAACAATTAATAAACATCGATACATTATCTTAGAAGGGGTGTTGAAAATATTAACATAAAAATTTCACTCGTTCTCGAGAAAACTGATATTTCCAAACGTATGATTTTTCCGCAAGACCTGTTAGGTAGCTAGCGCCATCTACGGTTTCCGTGATCCATCTGTTCTTGTTAGCTCGGAAGGATACTTTGTTCGATTGTAAAGCCACGTCACGCCTTTCACCCTCCCACCCACCATCCCACCAAATAGATTTTAGACTTGCACTCGACAGGACCAAGGGCCTTAATATTTATCATCCACTAGTTTCCTTAGGTCAACTACTCAAGATCACTGATTACCAATATTGGCAACATTGCCAACATAATAAAGATATAATAAAGTGAGAATAAATATTATGAGTTTTCCCTGGCAAAGAGAGAAAGTGAAGTATAATGAAAGGATGAAGATCCAAAAGAGAAAAGTGGGTTAAAGGCAACCAGGCGGAAGCTATCCCCTCTGGTGATCATCAGAATGGAATGAAGAGTACACAGAGGCTCAGGCTAACATTCATGACAGAATTTCCACTGTGATGGATATTGTTCACACCGGCGTATCAACTCCCCCTCTCACACCCCTTTCATCACGCCCCCTGCCCCCCACCCCCACCCAAAGCCAACGTTATCATTCCCGTTGTGTTCTACAAACTTTCGCTCTCGTACACTACAAAGTTACAATAATTAACTTCCTTCATAAAATAACCGTCTAGGTTAGTTATATTTCAGTTGTTTTAAGAGTTTTGATGTTTTCTAATATCATAATTATTATGTCTACTTTATCATACAGAGAAAGGATTGTGATTATTAAAATAATTCTCCCTCATGATTATAATGGATTTTAAATTTTATGTACTCTCTGAACTTAAAAAATCTGTCTGTCTGTGTGTCTGTCTATCTCTCTATCTTTATCTGTGGCTACAGCCGAATTGATTTGGGAGATTTAGTCTAAACTTTATATTTATATGTTTTATGGTCATACCTCCAACCTATTCCTTTAGTCTTAAAATTTTTAAGGGAAGTTTTACTATTTCATTATTTTAAACAATTCAATTTTTTTTAAATTGTTTAACTGATTTTAATCAAAATGGATTATATTATTATAATACATAATACTATATAGCCACATGACTGAATGACTGACTAACTCACTCTCTCACTGACATTAATGTTTACCCACTTCCAGATGAGCTAGAAACTTGAAATTTGGCAAACTTATAGATTCTAACCTGTAACCAAGGGGAAAATTCCAAAAAGTAAAAAAAAATTAATTTTTAATCCCCGAAAAAATTCAAAATGGCGGAGCAACTTTAAAGTCGGTGCGGACCTTTCTTTGGAGGTCTCTTGTGGCTAAACGGCAGGACCTATCGAAAAACGGATTGCACCAGCAGCTACGGATTTGGCGAAAACCACAAGATTGCTTCTATTACTTTTTGTCATACCTCCATCAGTTATACCATGGATAGAGCTAAATTTTTTGATTTTAGATAAATTTTGCACGTATTCCACATATTTTTTAATTTTCTGACACACTTATGGGAAAGCTAGAATCATAAAATTTGGCAGGCATATTGGCACATCCAATTTATATAAGTATACCAAATTTTATTATTCTAGCTGTCCTATAAGTATGTAGAAACTAAAATAATGTGTGAAAAATAGAATACAATACCGGTAACTTTAAGTTGTTACGTTCAAAATAACGCTAGAATTACATTAGCAAAGAGAGTATAATATATAACAGTGAATATTTATTTTTAAGACAAAATATATTCAAGAGTGGTTTACTGTTGATTAATTTTGAAAATTTGAGATTTTAAAAAACTATCTCTTTAACATTTGCGTAGAAATTGTATATCTGAAGAGTGTTTAATATTATTTTCAAAGTAATGCGTTTTTTTTCTGAAGAAATTGTAAATACTGATAAACTTTTTTGTGAATTTTGTTACAAACTATAAAATAATATATATGAGACTATATTTTAGTTACTCTATTACCCGCTTCGGTAACCGCATGGTTTAAGGTGCTACTCTTGCAATACACGAGAATACTGATGACGGGGACATCGTGGTTCGATCCCGGTTGGATGTATTGAGTGTGCATTTTCCTAAATGCTTTCCTACACTTTCTCCGCGCAAATTTGGGTACACTTCCTATAAATTCAACCTTATTCATTCCGAGCCGCCCATTAGCATAACTTGTACTAGAATGGGTAATAAGACGCGATCCTAAAGAGGAAAAAAAGTTACTATATTAAACTAAAGTATTACTAAATACCCAGACCAAGTAGTGAGGATAATGCTTGTCTTGAGGTTAGTGCACCAACATTAGGACGGAGGTGGGATGGGAAAATCTAAATACAAAAAACAAATGTGTAATATCATCCCCAGTGCACAGGTCGGAATTCGAACTGAATAATTCTTGTCAACAACTATCAAGTGTAATAGGGATATAACGTCTTTGGCAGCGTGGTCATGAATGCGAATATTTTATTAAGTTAAATGTTTTGTAGGTTTGTAATTATTTTAAACTGTATAGAGAACGTACAATGAGTAGTAAAGGTAAGCTATTTTTGGTAAAAAAAAGTTATTCTCACGCGTCGATTACGATATCAACCTTTAGTTGTATAAATTATCCAAATTAAGGGAACAGAATAATCAGGATGAAATTTGAACGACCTACCCATGAATAACAATAAGAGTAAATGTAAAATGAAACCACGTGAAAAATATTCCAAGGGTAGACCGTTATGATTACACCTCGACCTATCGAAAAAGATGTTATAAACACTAATCAGAAACTATAAGTTTTATCTATTTTGCTATTACATGTTATAGACATTTCTGAAACACACATACAATTATTTTACATACATTTTATGTGTCAGTTTTATAGGGTTTTTGTGAAATATAAATGTTTTGTAAGTATTTCTTATGCTGATGTCACATCATAAAATCTGCATTTTATTGAAATGTTTACGACTCTGTGCTGTCTATATGGGCTGCATCCCTTCACCCCATTTCCCCCGAAAAGGGGGTTTAATTTGATTTATCGACGGATATGAATGTTTATTGGCAGGAAATGGTATATACATACTGGGGGAGGAATATCTTTTAGGTTTTAATTGGATTTCTTGCCGGCCAAAAAATACTTTAACACGCTGAGTGGTTAATTGAACTTAATAGGATCACTTTACATATTTAGGTGTGGTATTTTCATTCGTTATTGGGGCCTAACTAAACTAGTTTAAAACCTCCACAACTGAACCTAAAATTCGTTTGAATCCCTCTCTTGTTAGTATTTGCGTTATCAAAGTACATTTTGTTCGGATTATTATTTATGGCAGGGATTGTTTTACAGCCACTCAAAAACACTGTTGGTTGAAAATTACCAGAGAGGGGAAAACACATTTCATGTACCCATTGACTAAACAATAGATGTTGATGGGTGATTTGGGTTCAGATACCTCCATTAGCTTTTTCAATAAATGAATCTCTATTGTTGTTTCCGCAATAGATTTAGTCTTGGTTCGCCCTATTTTATTTTTTTAACAAATCACATCTCAAGTTAAATAAAAGCTCATATTTCAAGTTTCTATAGAAATTTAAATTATCACTAAAAATATATAATTATAAATCATAAATCAAGGATGTTTGATAATTACTTTATTTAAATCAAAACAAAAATTAAATATTCCAAGAAACACATTTCCATTAATAAAATAGAAAAAAAAACTTTTTTTTAAAAAAAACGTTGATAACAGATATTCCAAATAATTCAGTTTTATGGATATAGTAATGAAAACCTGGCTACAGATGTAAAATATTAAATATGAAGAAAAAATAACTATCCACTTGGGTATTAGAAATAAATAATAGACTACTCAAAATAGACAAATAAACAACGAACTATAGACTATTTAAACTTTATAGTGTGCGAGTTAAAATATTAAGATGGCGTATTAATTAACGATGAAATTACGGGAATAAATTAATTAGTGCCTTTAATTAATGCCATTTTGGGAGAGTCGATAAGGATTATTTCTAAAGAACGGAATCTCATAATTAAAAACAAATAATGAGGATTATTTGAAAAGAGTAAAAACAATTATCATAGAGCTTAGTGATTTTATATTCTTCCTTTGAAAAAATTAATTTTATAACACAATCGCACAAACTTTCTCATATTGAGTATAATAGCTTCCAGGAAATTTTTCATTAATATATTTTAATAAACTTTAAAGTAAAAGTAGATTTTTTTATGCAGTTCTCTGAAAACATATATTTATTGTTATGCTCTTTGATGGACAAATGTTCCTCTTTTCTTATTGCTTCTAAAATAGTGAATTATCACATTTATACTCTTTGATGTAGTGTTTCTAACACAACGTATATTATTTCATCTCACAGCTCCAACAAGTTTTTATTGAATGTCTCCATTTTAAGATAAAAAAAAGAGGAATGCATCGTACCATTTATTTATATCTTACACTGGAATGATTTTATATGGCCGGGTCAGTTTAGTAAAATGCCTCCATCTTCCTATATCTTTCAACCATTCTTCCTCCTTTATTTGCATCAATTCTTCTCCTCTTACTTGCACACTTTCTGCTAGCTGCACATCCCATCTCTTTCTTGGCCTCCCTTGTGGTACTTTTCCTACATCCTTCATTTCCATTATTTGCTTTCTCATCCTCTATATTTACATCCTCATTACATGCCCATACCATCTCAGTCCTGCTTACTCTAATATTCCATGTACCGCCACTCTTTCCCAGATAACTTCTTTCCTAATCTTGTTTCTCCTCGTGACAGCTAACATACTCCTCACAAACTCAACTCCCATCAAATCACATGAATATATGAAAGTTATTGGAGTGATCAAATTAAAGTTGGGTCATATTCACTATTTTACGAATCCGAATCTCAACTTTACATTCAAATCACGAATTCAAATCCGAATCTTGGAAGAAAAAAAAATGAACATAAGAGGAAATATACATATAATGGAATGGTAGAAAATATAAATAGTAACTAAATGCTAACATTATTTCTTATACTCCATTAATTATAACATTTATGCAATCAGATAAGTGTTAAATTACTGATCTGGGGCCTGGCTGTTAAGTTCTTCCTATAATCATAATTTGTTCTGAAACACCAATAAGCAGTTTTACAGCTCTAAAGCAATTTTCAATTGAAAAAAAAAATATTTTTTTAAAATCTGAGTCTCCAATTCGATATTTTCTCTAATCCTTGAATCTAGAATAACCTTAAGGATTCGAGTGTCCAACCTTTAGTTTGGATACCTTTCGCGATCTCACTACAATATAATCATCTCTTTCTCTCTATGAATAACTCTGCGAATATCTCGGCGAGACAAAACCACATTGCACAAGCAGTGAGGACAAAAGTTTGTCCTTTGTACGCGTGCGAGGCCCTTTTTTTTTTGTTGTTGGCATACCTCCTCGTACAATCTCCCTCCTCCCCCCTCCCCCACCCCAGCAAACCCCACCAAAAATCCTCCACTTTTGTTTGCACACGGAAATGAAAACCTAATTGCATGAAAGTTAGCTTTCATAAATATTGTGTACAGAGTGCTTTTGGCATATGTATTAATTCTACTTTCTATTTCTATTCCTCGCTTCCTTCTTCCCCTCCCTTTACCACATGAACAATTTTAGTTTTTTCATCACTCTTCGGTACAAGCATAGTGTTTTAAACATGTTTTAATGACACAATTCTTTTCCACGAATGGTTATCAGCTCTTTAACTGGACAATGGGATAGCCCGCTTCAGTGGCCTCGTGGTCTAACGCGCTACTCTCGTATTGGATTAGACTGCTGAAGACGGGGAGATCGGGGTTCGATCCCAATCAAGTGAACTGAGGGTGTTTTTTTCCCTAAATGGTTTATCACTCTCTTTCCACGCAAAGGCGGGTACACCTCCTATCAGTTAAACCTTTCTAATTCCTAAACCATCAGTGTAATAATAGTACATATGTGTACAACCCGAATGGGTAGTAAAACGCGATGTTAAAAAAAGTGGGATAGAAGGACACGTGAGATAAAGTCAATATCCTCAGGACCCGATGTTCGTGGGTTCAAACCCGGCTGGGATCGACGTATTTTTCTTGAGCGATATTAATCTGTAGCACAACTTATTTCGGAGGGGAAGTAAAGCCGTCGGTCCCATGTCAATTGTGATGTATAAAAGAACACTGAAAGGTATGTTAAAATACCTTTCCCGGCAAAATTGGTAGGCTCTCTCGCTGTCGCTCATAGAAATTCTCGTGTGCTGATATTATCAGTCGGTTCAGAAGATGCACGTTAAATAAATAAAATAAATAAAATCAAAATAATATTTTTAAAAATATTTTTGTGGCAAAGTAAATAAAATATTGCTTCAATGGATACTTTTAGTGTAATATTAGTCTCAACAGGTTCTTGAATATTTATTCTAAACGATTTGATATAAAATGGATTCCTGATAAGTGTTTGAAATAGCAAATAACCATGTATATTTGTTTTTAGAGGAAGGAATTTCTTTGAAGGAAGTTTACTACTAAGGATTTTTTTTTTAAATAGCTCTTTCGTTTAGTTCAAAATGGATATTTGGGGAGTTTTTATATGAAAATAATAATGGATGCTCATTACATTAAAAAAAGGTCATTTTAGATTCATCTACAAAAGACCTATTTGTAAATTAATAATTTAAAAATTTCGGTAAAATTTATATCTAAAAAGAGTTTTTCTTATAATTATCACAATTTTCTGTTTTTCTGAGGAAACAGAAAGTAACAGTCAAAACGGAAACCTCTTTTACGTGTCCACGCGTGTGTTTAATTAAATAGATCAATATGGCTGCACGCCGGAACAATGAACTAAAAAAAAATAGAACAGGGTTAAGAGTCCCTTCAAAAACCAATAGTTCAGTCATTTACGATTGAAAAACTCTCAGAATAACTCCACTTTTTTCCAAGCTCACGTGTGTGCGATTTAATGGGTCACTACTGCCCTAACCAGGATCGAACCGACAAGCTCTAAGATGAGCTCAAGACTGGTTATTTTTCATGTCACAAACACTCCCAAGATACCCACTTGGAGCCAAATCGTTAAAGTCATTTATAAAATAGTTATGTCATTTTTTTTAAACAACTCACTAGTTAACCACTCATAAACGAATTTTCACCCCAAAAACGAGGTACAGTGTTATTTTTCATACCATACAGCCCTCATATTTATATTTTGAAGAAAATCTTTAAAGCCATTTTCGAAATATTTCGAATTTTCAAACATTACCCATAAGTAGACTACCCTTAAATGAACTTTTGCCCCAAAACCAATGATACCGTGCTATTTCTCTTGTTAAACATATATTAGAGATGTATTTAAAATTTAAATCGTTACATCTCTTTTTTTAAGAAGAAGTTTGATTAAAATATAAATCACTTATTAGTAATTTATCCTTAATTTTAGGGCTAGTGTCAAAATCAGAAAAAGTTCTCGATTTAGGCTATATAGTCCTATACAATTTAAATATCAAGTTTAAACAAAATCCATCAAACTGTTTTAAGTCCGTGACCAGGGACAGTGGAAAAGACAGACATGGGGACAGACAGACAGTGGAACAGACAGACATGGGGACAGACAGACAGTGGAACAGACAGACATGGGGACAGCCAGACAGACAGACATGGGGACAGACAGCCAGACAGTGGAACAGAAAGACATGGGGACAAACATACAGTGGAACAGACAGACATGGGACAGACAGACATGGGGACAAACAGACATGGGGAAAGACAGACATGGGGAAAGACAGACATGGGGAAAGACAGACAGACAGTGGAACAGACAGACACGGGGACAGACAGAATGGTAAAATCCACTTGTTTGGGTTCACATAAATAGTAAAGATTCATCATTATCATGAGATAGATGTTTTCACGATCGTAATAATTGTTCTTAATATGAGAAAAGAGAGGACAATCTAGGCTCAGTTCGAAAGTGTCGTGCCATTTATTTTCGTACCACTCTACCTACTCGAAATGGTTACAAAGGGCTGTAACCCTCTTTTAAAAACTGTGAGTAATATCCGACTTCCTTACCACTCATCCAGAACGAAATGGAAATACAAGAGGGTCCACATACTCTCTACCGCAGTTCTGGTAGAGGAAGGTTGGGGTGGTTGAGGAGGGAGGGGGGGATGATAGAACACACAATCGCAAAGGAAGCGTGCGTAGCGAAATCATCTACCGCAACCCATACAAGCAACTGTGGCAAACAAAAAAAAAGTCGTTCGATGTTCAAGTA
>CABFWO010001655.1:142209-154736 GCA_902155825.1 Timema genevievae
CCCCATTTTACTCAACGCTTAGAAACCTGAAGTAGCATCCAAGGCTGATTACCTCGAAACAAGCCAAAATATTATCAATTCATTATTATTAACACAGCTTATTTATTATCTGTTAAGGTGGGATGGAAGGGGAAGCTAGAAAAGGACAGTGTTTTTTGCGGTTTTTATGGCAATACATTTTTTTGGCCAAAATAAATAAAATATTGCTCCAGTAGAAACATAAAGTTTAATTTTCTTAACATGTTGATATCAACAATTAATGAATATCTGTCATGAGAAAGGTAGAAATATCTAACTAACTTTTTAAATGAAGAGGAAAATGTTCTCATTAAATTCCACAACACCCTTGACAGATATTTAAGAACTGTTGAGGTCAACATACGAAGAAAGTTAGACTATGTTTGTACTGGAGCAATATTTTATTTATTTTGGCCAAAAAAAGCCATAAAAATCACAAAAACTCTGGCCTTTTCTCGCGTCCACTTCTACCCCCACCCTTAAGGTTATACACACATGTACCAACTACACTAAATGAGTTTGGGGTGAGTAAATTGCATTCAGAGAGCATTTGACCATTTTGTAGAAACCTCCTTCAGTACGCCCGACTGGAACTCGAACCCCGATCTCCCGTCATCGACATTCTAATCCAAGCCTCGAGTGATGCCTTTGACTATGCGGCCACCGAATTAGGTGTTACGTTCTTGAAATATGCTAGTCTTTTAGTTTACAAAGAGAGGACTGTGGTAGCACATTACTAACAAACTAGCTTTGAATACCAAATTGATTCTACCAATAGAATGAGCTCCATAGATTTAAAACTCACTTTTCCTACTACTATTAGAACACGATAAGGTAGATGCTCTATGATATTTATAAAAGTTACTAAAACTATTTTAATACAGCCATACGTCAAGTAATGAGATCTTCAACTGCTGTCAATTTTAATCTATAATATAGAATAGTATATAACAGTAGAGTACATGACAGTCGCTTACCTTGGTGGCCTTGGAGTAAAGTAGTCGCCTCAGGCCTACTATAAGCAGGTTCAATCCCAGCCGGGATCGGTTGGATTTTTCTTGAGCAATCAAAATCCGTAGCACAACTTTCTTTGGAATGGAAGCAAAGCATGTCTATCGTCGCTTGTAAGATAGCCCTGGAAAGTATGTGAGAATAACTTTCCCGGCAAAATTGGCAGGCTCTTTCGCTCACGCTCATAGAAACTATCGTGTGATGGTGTAATCATTCAATTAAGAAAGGTTCACGTAAATACCTCAAATAAATAAATAATAGATACATGACCACCGCAGCTTTGGGCAGTTAGTTATCTAATTATATTTGATTCGAAACCTTTTTTAATTGGACACGTTTTTTCCACGATGTTCCTCCTTGCTTAAGTCCCGATGGAGGGGTAGGAGGGTTGAAGGGGAGGGGGAGAAGTCACCGTCTATGGCTGGGGTCCAAATCCAGGTACAGATATGCTTGACCCTAACGTCGCGTTTACGAGAGAGGGTGAAATTAGAAGAGCTTTTTAGTCTATTCGCTTCGGTGGTCGAATGACACTGCCGATTACGAGGAGATAGGGTTTCAAATTCCGTTCGGGTGAACTGAGGGTGGTTTTCCTTAAAAAAATCACTCTTCCTACACGCAAATGCAAATACACTTCCTTTTAACTCAGCTTTATTAATCTCTAACACAGATTAATTTCTACATTTGCGTTTAGTTCGAACGGGTAATAAGGCATTGTGCTAAAATAAATACTCAAGTCACAGAATACGAAGTTTCAGGATAAAAAAAATAGGAAGCTGCTTATAGGACGTGTTGGAGGACTATATTTGTACAAAGCAACGGACCTGTGGAAAGACAAAACACCTTACTATTGAGGTGAACAACAGCCATCAATTCTGGCGAGTATTATAGAAGCTTACAGATTTGTTTTTATCCTTCACATGCCACAAAGAAACCGGAGATATAAGCTGTATCTCCACATGACGAACCACTATACGTTTTGTCTATCTTCATATGTTCTACAATTTTACTCCCCCTCCCCCTTTCATCCTTTCCCCCGCCTCCCGAACCACTAAACCGTTTTCCTGTGACGTCGAGTCTTGCCAATCACTGTCATTCACTCTCGGGACTATTGTCGTAAGGTTGGCAATAATGCCGGGCTACTTACTGTGAGCTCATAGGTATATACAAGTAGACTTTGTTCCCATGAAATATTGTCCCTTCTCTTCACAATATCTACAGCTGTGCTAAAGCTCCAAATAGTCATAAACTAAACCTAAATTATTAACTTCATACACGTAGTCGTGGCTGTGCGGTCCTTAATCGTTAGCCACATAAACGCACGTTTACCGAAAATAAAAAGCAGAATCTGCCTGAGTACAATAGCCCCATGGCTTCTTTGGTGCTGACTGACAGCTCACAGCTGACACCTTACGGCTTTGAAAAGCTACCAGACCAAATTATGTATCCCTACGCCGAACCATATGATCTGCAAAAAAACATGTGTTTAGCAGCTGTCATTTCTGACAGTCAAAATTTAGGTATATACCTAAATGTTGACTGTCAAAAGTCAGCTGTGAACTGTCAGTCAGCACCAAAGAAGCCATGGGGCAACTGTAGCTTAGAAATTCACACGCTGTATGTTTACCCGTGGTGCATTGCAACGCAAACTTAAAACAGCTGACTATCAACGTACTTTATTTTCTAGTGGACAAACATATATTTTATATTATTGTCACGATGGGTGTTTACAAATTACAAAGCTGTGTCGTGGTACAATCCAATACATATATAAACACGCTTTACATAAACAAGTTATTTTAAATCTCCTCACAACGGCCAACCAAGCTGTCTTATTGTCTCTGGCTGTAGAGCGCATGCGTTGACAAATGCGCATGCGCATTGATTTGAGATGTTTGGTTCTGAGATTTGATTGGTTCTCGCGTGCCGAACATTTCAGACAGAGCGGACAAAGTAGAGATGAATCGAACTTTAGCGGAACTGTCCGCGCCGATGAGGCGGAAATCTTGTGATTGGCTTAGGGCTCGTCACGTGACTACGTTTATGTTCTGCACTTGTAATACACATATTTCTACATTATTATTTTTAAATTTGAATTTTTATTTCCCTGTCTTATTTCCAGTAAAATTCTGATTCCTTTCGTGTGAATAAAACCTCTAATTAGGCTTAAGTTAGCTCTAAGACTTCTACTGACATCAAATAATAATAATAATCATCATCTCATCGGAATGAAGTAATTGCACCCACATGGTTGGTGACCCAACCGTAGAAGAAGACCAGGAATGTCTAGCCAAAAGGCCTGTTGACCTTATATATATATATATATATATATATATATATGTTTGTGTACTTGTTTAAGAATTCACAAGTTTGTTCATGTGATCTGCATATATCACCTATAGTATATATATCAATACCTATAAAATAACACTAACAGTATGGTAAAATATTATAAATGTTTACCGCAAAAGATGTATTTATGTTTTCCAAAGGGTGCTCAAAATGTCCATTCTTAAGAAAATAAATGAGACGAGAGTAGAAACCCAAATATTAGGAAATCTGTTATTTCTCGGCCCTGTTCGATATCGATTAAACGTTGTACTTGAAAATAATTCACTGTGGAATTAAGACACTGTACCCAAAGACAATAAGTAGAAACAAAATAAATCTGAATTACAATACAATTATTTTAATAAATGAACCGTTTTTATATCTAATAAGTCTTTAAGGCGTTTAACCTTTTGTAAGTTCTTCAAAACGTGACGTAACCTAAGAGCTAAAATATAAAACTCGTCTTTAATACATGAGAGAGTGAAAATATTTGTTCTGGTCAGTCTTGTCAAACAAAATATTTGTTCTGGTCAGTCTTGTCAAACAAAATATTTGAGTATATACCAGTGGTTTGGTTCACCATACCGCTAAATCGACCCGATTTGTTGTTTCAGTAATTAATACATATCGGTTTCTTGATTTAAAAATGGATACAAATTTTTATTGGTAATTATTATTATTATTAGCACCGCGTCTTACTACCCGTTCGGGTTATATGCACTTACGCTAATGTGTAACGGTAGGGTGATTGTGAGATGAAATGGAGGACCTACAGTTTAACGTGGGATCCAAACCACGGTGGAGGCCTGGCATTCCACACATTCAAAAGTTGTGATTAATACAAATCTTACCAGAGGTGAAGGAAGGGTTTGGCAATCAGATAAATCTGTGCCGGGACCGAGGATTGAACCCCGGACCCTCAGCACAGAAGTCTGACACCTTACTCCTAGACCACCAGGTAACCTTTATTGGTAATCAAACATCGAAAAAATATACTGTTAAATTTAGGTGACCCCTTCTCCCCAGTGGTCCTGGAGGTACGTCTGGGAGGAGGAGGGGGTTGTTCAAAGTCTAGCGCCTGTAGGTATCACTCACCCGAAGAGTGACTCCCTAGTCTCAGCGTTTTGGGAGATCTCAGCTCAATCGGTGGGTTTGATTTTGAGTGCAAGGGTAAAATAGAGCAGTGCATTCCCTAACATCTTTGAAGCGAGTATCCAAGGGCATACCACAACCCAACACACCGGTTTCTATTGAACATAAGCTACGGAGGATCATTTAACTCTCTTCTACCAAGGCAGTGTGGAGTCTATCGATACAGAGGGACCAATCAGGATGAAGCAAGCTACACTAGAAAGGAAAGGTAGCGGCTGGACGGCAGTCACTACACAGCACGTGGTATAGTCTGGTCGACAGTCACTACACAGCACGTGATATAGTCTGGTCGACAGTCATTACACAGAACGTGGTATAGTCTGGTCGTTATGACGAAACAGTTCAGATCGGTTCTTCACTGCACGTGCCTGGCAGTGCACACGTGTTCTTGCAGGTTGGGTGGTATCTTCGATGAGCTGCTTGGTGAGTAGGACTAAACGGTACTAGTTGTAGATTTTAAAGGAGAAATGCTAAAACACAACACCCAGTGGCGTGTCTTGGAACGTTTCCGGGGTAAGCATAGTTTGCTATAGCTTTACCTATAATATGTTATCTTCCACTTTGTCCCCATTTGACCAATCATACATCGGCTCTGCTTTACATATTTCTTTAGCACCGCGTCTTACTACCCGTTCGGGTTATACGCCTATGTACTAATTACTCTATTACTTCTGCGGAAAGTTGAATTTATAGGAAGTGTAACCGCATTTGCTTGGAGGTAGAGTTGAAAACCATCTAGGAAAACCACCTTCAGTACACCCGACCGGGATTCAAACCCCAATCATCAGGCCAGGCTAGTCTGACGCGAGAGTGGTGCCTTAGACCGTTGGGCCACTGAAAGTAGATCAAGTTACTTTTCTAGCTGTCAGTTAAAGAAAGGCCATTCCTATGAAAGTTGGACTGTATTTCTCACACATGCTTGTTTGACATGTTTTACAATATACCGTATAGTTATTATTCTAACAGAGTGTACCTGGGACCCAGCACCCCGTTTCCTCCTCACCCCCTCCTCGGTATAAACCCGCTTCTAGTTTTCCATCCATCATCTGAGAAGAGCTAGCGATTTGTCATTCTATTTACATAAAATGTGCGTCGTGCGTGGGAAGGTTGTTTCGGTTCGTTGTTTTCTGTCCCCCCTTCCACTCTCTTCAAACAACCTATTTTATCCCCCTCCATTACCTGCCCCAAACCTTCCATGTTTTGTATTTCAATGTGTGACAGGTAATGTACGGATGCATGCGACGGTTCATATTTCAATGCACGCTCGTTCACCGGTGTAACGGGGTGAACTTGAAAACTAATGGTTCCGAAGTGAGACATTTCATTCCGGTGAATTTCTCTTAGTTTATTGCTCTAGTATATATTTTTTTAACTTTTGTATATAGCTCGTGGAACCAACTGGGATAATAGTAGGATTGAGTCCAACCCAGAAGTCCTTGGTTCAATTAGAACGGGCTACAATGACCTTTGTTGACTTTCAAGTAAGTTAATGCTGGCAGCGTTTATTTTAGTTATCAACCCTGTTCCTTTTCTAATATCTACAAATATTTATTTTAAGTTTGGTTGGATCCCTATTACGTAAACTCTTGAAGTTATGGATCCACTATTTAGTTGTGAGTAAATTTAAAGATATCACTTACCCTATCAGTAAATTTTAATTTTCATCTGCTTCGGTGGTCCACGTGGTATAACACATTACTTTCGTGTTAGACTAGACTGTCGATGACAGGGAGATCGGGGTTCGAATTTCGGTCGGTGTATTGAGGATGGTTTTATCTAAAAACTGTTTTCCATTCTCTCTTACCGCAAGTGCGGGTACAATTTCTATAAATATGACAGTCCTCATCCCTAAAACCATTAGCGTAAAATGTACATAAGCTAACGGGTAGTAAAATGCGGTGCTAAGAGTTCAATTTTCATAGGAAAGGTTCTGATTGACAGCTAGAAAAGTAGCAATATTTACTTTACCTTATTCATACGTCAAGTCCTATGATCTGCAGCTGTCACTTTTGATAGATACTAGCAATACCTACAAATTCTTCACCGTTTCTCACTACTCGTTTGGTTACACGAAACTAACCATACTACTCTCATTGGCGTGGAGGGAGGGGTGGATAACCATTTAGGATTAAACATATCTAATTAAATTGCAAGAGTGAGTTTTCGGACCATAAGACTACCGAAACGTAGGAGTGAATTAATAATACACTATAGTAACATATTATCAATGTTGTACGCAAAAAATATTAGTATTTACTAAAAGTTCCTTCTTATCAAAATTGTACTGTAGAGTTGTAATATTCAACTAAAAGTTTCATGAATCTTAAACTATTTTAGACTCATTAAAAACACAAGAGTGACGCCTTAGACCATTCGGACACCGAAGAAGGAATGAAATTGGTTAATATATTGATCTAAATCCGTCTCTGTATAAGTTATATACTCTGGTATTAATTTTACAACTGTTCATGACTCAAAACTTTGATTGATTAATTTTTTAGATAAAACTTTTTCTGTAAATTTTAATTTGAAGAGAAAAATATTAATTTTAAACCTATATTAAATTAATTGGTAATATTTTATCAACTCTTTAATATTAGTTTAATGAAACCTCACAATTTCTGATCCACCACATAAACTAAGCTTTATATTTTTTAGCACCCGTGTTAAACTACCTTTTCAGGTTATACGAACATGTACTAATTATTCTAATGAGTTAGGGATGAAGAAGGTTGAATTGGAATGAGGTGTACGCAATTTGCGTCAAGGGAGAGTGGAAAAACTACCCTCGATAGACCCGACCGAGATTCGAAACTCGATCTCCTCCTACATCTAGTCTACTAGGTTACTTCTAGAGTAGCACCTTAGACAACGTGGCCACCGAAGCGGGTTCATATACTATTAATTTCATACAACACTTTTTAAATCTGTGAAACTCGTTCAGATTCGTCAAAACAGTTTTTTTAATCTGTTTTTTTTCTCTGTTAATTTGTTAAAATACACTTTTTATACATACATATGCTTTAATGTCCATAGGATGGAGGTAAATAGTAAAAGCAAACGAACGTTTACATACTCATTTCACATAAACAAGCGGTGCGTAGGTGTTTTTTATTTAATCGGGTGCACAAACATTTTACTACGCGTTAAAATCTGAAGACAATTTTTAATTTTGCAGTATACAATAATATTTTGCCTACACTTGATATATACATTATGCTCTGAGCCTTACTACCCATCTGGAATATCCACATGGTAGGAAAGTGAGAGGTGAAATCTAGAGAAAATATACACGCATCTGCATGAACGAAAGGTGGGAAACGGCGCTTAGAAAGAAAATGTTTCAGTGGATCCGAGTGGAGTTCAAAGCTGATCTGTCATCGTCGAACCAGTCAAGTGCGTGAGCTAGGCCTACGTCGTGAACCACACGATCACAAATGATATGTTTACATAAAGTAAAAATAAAAATAACAGCGTAAGATTAGGAGTAATTCTCATTATATTACGAAATAAACCATACATTTTTTAATGGATCAAGGGAGCTACATGGAGAGCATTGAGAAGGGTTCACACGTTTAGAAATCAGGGATTATTTAGCAAGTGGTCTGATATTTTTTAATAATGTTTGTACCAAAATGTAGGTGAGGGTTTTTACCATTTAAAAAGTTTACATCTCAAGATAAAATTGTTAGAAGGAAACAGTGATACCTTACAAAACAATCCCACATAATATTAAAATGTTCTTTTGTGACCCTATAAAAACATGACTTTATTTGATAGAGGAAAGGTATATCTAGGATTCAGACCTTTTTATTTAATCTCAGACGTACACATTTTCGCGTAAGGAATAATAATAATAATAATAATAATAATATTTAGCACCGCGTCTTACTACCCGTTCGGGTTATACGCTTAAGTACTAATTACTCTAATGGATTAGGAATTGGGAAGGTTGAATTTAAAGGAAGTGAACCCGCATTTGCGTGGAGGGAGAGTGGAAAACCATTTAGGAAAAAAAAACCAGTTCACCCGACCGAGATTCTAACCTCGATCTCCCCGTCCTCGGCGGTCGAGCTCAACACGACTAGCGCGTTAGCCAACTACGCCACCGAGGCGGGTCCGCGTAAGGAATAGTTGAATTTTCTTTCTAAAACTTTAAAACTCAAAATCTAAACTTTTTAAATGGTCAGAAAACTGCTGATAATTTTCTCTTAATTATTTTTTTGAAAATTATTTTATAAATACCAAACAACTTCTTAAATAATCCGGCATTTCTAAATATCTGCAACGCGTCTTAATGCTATATAATGTACTGTAGCTAAAGTAGAGTTTGAAAAAACATTTTATTTGTTTTACTTTATAAAAATCATTTCAAAGGAAAAACCAAAGAATTGTTTCTATTCCGAAATGTAAAATATATTTATATATACAGGGTGTATTTTAATTGCTGTCAAATATTATAGGGGCGTAATTCCACCGACCAAACTCTAAGAAAGGTTAATATAAACACGGGGCTAGAAACATTTAGTTTCTGTGTTATTAAAGGTGGATTTTTTTCTATCTGTGTATCTGTGGGGACATTTAAGTATTTTGTCTACGCGACTCTGTGTTTTAAGTGTATCTTAAATGTATATGAGCGAATACTAAACACCACAGGTATACTCAACTTAGTACGATAAAGCATGAAACGTAAGATCAGCGGTTGCATCGAAGCATAGGACATCATTTTGAACATTTTTTGTAATAAAATGTTCTCTCTTTTTGTGTTTTTGTTTGTTTCTGCTAAACTTTGTCTTGTTTTTGCTAAACTTTGTCTTGTTTCTGTTAAACTTTGTATTGTTTAAATGCATTGCTCCTTCTGTTAATGCTTATTAATTGAACAAAAACTTTTCTAGACCCAGGTTCACATAAACTTTTATTAATGTTTTATGAGTGGTAGTATACCCCTAGAATTTTTGACACTGTCATAACAGCTTAGCAATGTGTGCATGCTTGTTTTTATTTACAAAACTCAAGTGGACGCACGGGTTGAAAAGCGCTGGCTTTGCTTATATAAAATAACGAACTATAAAGGTTGTAGAGGAGTGCTGACAATTCATAACAATAATTGAACTAATTGGCCAGGAAAGGGGCCATTGCTAGGTATAAAAAAACCTTTATTTTTTGGAATCGGGGCTGTCACAATTCCATCAATATCGCAGGCAGTTACGCTGCCCAACGCCGTACAATATTAGACTACATCTTCGGGTCATCAGTAGCACTTGTACTAGAGGGCATCCTTCAAGACAGTAAATTCCATCGGTCTAAGTTTCCACGAGTTAGGCCAGTTCTTCCACAAGCTAGGGCGTCCAGTTTATTTATTTCTTTATATTTAATTTAACATCACATTTTGTATTTTCTTTTACTAACTACTATCAAACTAAATTCTTAAACCTACGTATTATTTCGAACTCACACGATTACCTTGCCTGCAACCTAACTCTTCCCGTAAGCTATCCTGACAGGTCCAGCCCCGGGGGGTGGGAGGGGGGCTATGTTGCGACAACACCAATTAAAATAAACCCTCTATTATTACGTAGATATAAACTATGTAAAACTATTTATATTTTGAGTTAAAATGGTTAATGGGTCACTATTAAGATCCAAGACTAGATGCACAAGGTCAGGCTTTGGATGGATAACCGCATGAAAAAAGAAAGAAAAAAGAAGCACGTGTCTGGTTTCAACTTACATGTGGTTGTGGTTTCAAGGGGATACAAGGAAGTGTGTGTGTGTGTTGAGGGGAAGGGGAGTGTTTTAGAGACCACGCATTTACCCTTAATTTGTTTGCGCATTAGAGACGTGACGCTTGTGGGTTTTTAATACCCGAACGCCGTTCGGTGTGACCCGATGCCTCCGCTATCCACATGGCCTGTACCTCTTTGTGGTCATGATCACCACATTATCTGGACAGACTGTTTAGGTTGACATAGGCCACATCTTAGGACATGTAAAATTTTTGGGGGAGTGTATTATTTCTTTCAAGAGTACAGTCCCTTTTTTTTCGTCTTATAATCTATTTGATATAATTACCAAATACATGGTTTTAATATTTTTCAAATTTGTACAAAATATACATCATTTAAGAAAAAAATTGAAATTTAGTTTTTTAACTAGAGAAAATTAATACTTTATGAATTTATTTCATTTGGAAAATATTTTATTTAATAGTGCCTCTAAATTTTAATTATAATAATCACGGCAGTAAACAAATTAAGACTTAATTCAAAACAATTATGAATATAAGTTGAAAACTGAATAATACATAACAGCTATCTCCGAAACTTTTTTCTACCCATATATTAATAAAACAGCAAATTAAAGTTAAATGAGATGTAATAGTCATGGGAAAAAAAAGTTTACATATAAAAGTAACAACTTTTGCAGTAGCCATAGGTGTAGTCCTATTTTCATTTTAAAGTCGGTATCTGACAGAAAACGATACTAGATCTACTTTCACGCATTCATACGTCAAGTCACCTGATCTGCTACTGTCACTTTTGATATACGAGTGTACTATCGTACCCTATAAAATACCAGTAATAATGCATTCATTTGTTATCAAAATTGGCCGTAAAAATATGTTTGTATTTTTTAAAACGCCTATTCTATGAAAATTGGAAACTAATATTAAATATTTTAATTATTTAATCAAAAATATTTTGGCAGTAATGTCTCTAATTACAGCCACTAATTCGCAATTTACTTAAAATAGCTAGGTTTTTTGGTATTTACTTTTGATGATTTACCTTAATATGTAAATTAAATACTATACAATCTTATTAATGATATAATAAATGATTGTATAGATTCTGTCACTTAATGTAAGTAGCTGTTTATATAGGGAAATTGATAATTCCTCTCTATATGGGTCATTCTAATGGTTCCACGGAATATCAAACAATGTTCCTGTCAGCATCTTGATAGCGTAGATTTAACTACCAGTATTTCCCACGCTCTTTCACTCTAGCATTCCCCCTCACCGCCTTCTCTCTCATCCACCTAACCTTCCGTAACTTGTGACCTGTCTGTTTTTCTCATTAAAAGTGTCAAGTTGTAATTGTCTACTGGCAGACGTTCAATGTTACTACTCCCTTCTTTTTTTCTTTTTTACCACTCGCAAACCTTCCAAACATTTGCTACCCCCTCTTTCTCTCGTTATCCCCCCCCTTTCTTCCCTTCGCCGCAAAATAACCCTTCCAACATTTTGTAGACACGTCGTTACCAAAAGAGCGGATGAAATAAACGCGGTGAAATCTGTAACTGGAGCCAATCATTCACATGATGGAGGGTGGAGGGAGCCTTTTTAATTCAAGATAAAAATCTACTTTCATCGATAAAGTAGGAACATTAAATAAAAAAATATTTTCACCATGTCTCACTACCCGTTCCGTTTTTACGCATATATTTTTTTAAGCACTGCCTCTTACCACTTTTTCAGGTTACACGCATATATACTAATTACAATAGTAAAATAAGGATGAGGAAGGTTGAATTTAGATAATGTGTACCCTCATTTGCGTGGAGGGAGAATCGAAGATCATTTAGGGGGATCAATACCCGATACACCTAACCGGGATTCGAAGCCAAATTTTCCTGTAATCAGCAGTCCAGTATATTTCTAGAGTGACGCCTTAGACTATACGGCCATTGAAGTAATATATACATAGTGAAATAGGGATTAATCCTATATAATATTTCTGTTGTCATTATTCCTTTTTCTCAACCAATACAAAGCCTACATTGATGAATAAGGTATCAGTGGATAGGATTTTTTTTTAAATTCTGACATAGCATACTCAATTACGTTAGAACACATTGGTTGTTTAAAATCTAAGTTAAAAGAAAAATCTAGCAATATTTTTGTATCAATTACCGAAAATAAACTCTTTGCTATTTTGTGTATACACTTCACTGAGTATTTAATTTCAACAACCCAACAAAAGACTAAATCATTTAATCATATTTTTTTTTGGGGG
>CABFWO010001656.1:0-26545 GCA_902155825.1 Timema genevievae
ATATAAAACCGCGTCTTACTACCAATTTGCTTATGTACTAATTAAGCTAATGGTTTTAGGGATTAGGTCGTTATATTTAGAAGTGTACTCACATTTGCGTGAAGATAGTGGAAAACCATTTTGGAAAAACCACCCTCAGTACTCCTGACCGAGATTCTAACCTCGATCTCCCCGCTATTTCATAATATTAGTGCAAAAAAATATGAGGGCTCCAGAATGTATTATTTCTGGTTTAAAGGCTTTTTTGGTCCACAAAGTTTAGGAACCCCTCCCTGGGTCAGAGATAACGCAAGTAATTTGTAAATAATTTTTAGAACTGGAGCAAAAAATAGATCCCGGATGACATTTTATATAGTTGGTATAAATTTATATAAATAACGTCAAATTTTCCTTTCACTTATTCTTAATCGTGTTCTGCGTCTTATTACCTATTCGGGATTTCTGGGTAATCTTTACACTTTTGGGATAGTATTAATGTAAGTGGAATATAAGAGGGCATGCACCTGCATTTGCGTGGCTAGTGATACAAAAACCATTTAGGGGCAAAAAAACACTTTAAAATGCACCTAGCTAGTATTCGATCCCTGACCTCTCCTTCATCGGAAAAAACAGACAAGCTGAAACTGACGCCTTTGTCTGCGTGCCCACATGTGCGAGTCGTGAGTGAATATTTGCTTTTCTCTTATTGAGAATGCTAAGGAATGACTCTTTAGAGTTCTTCCTCGGTCCCGGCACAGATTTATCTGATTGCCGAACCCTTCCTTCACCTCTGACAATACGTGTATTAATCACAACTTGTGAATGTGTGGAATGCCAGGCCTCCAGTTAAACTGTAGGTCCTCCATTTCATCTCACAATCACCCTACCATTTCACATTAGCGTAAGTGCGTATAGACCGAACGGGTAGTAAGACGCGGTGCTAATAATAATAATAATAATTTAGAGTTCTTGTTCAAATCTCTTAGCCGTAGGAAGGGTAAGAGAAACTCAGAGGAATCGCACCAGCCTTTGTGTAGAGGAGGATATAGAACATCACTATACTATAAAGCCACTCACTCACTCACTCACTGACATTAATGTACCCACTTCCAGATGAGCTAGAAACTTGAAATTTGGCAAACTTATAGCTTCTAGCCTGTAACCGACGGAAAAATTCCAAAAAGTAAAAAAAAAATGTTTAACCCCCGAAAAAAAATTCAAAATGGCGTAGCAACTTTAAAGTCGGTGCGGACCTTTCTTTGGAGGCCTTTTGTGGCTAAACTGTTAAGACCTATCAAAAAACGGATTGCACCAGCAACAAGATTTTTTTGATTTTATATAAATTTTGCACATTTTCCACACATTTTTTAAATTTTCTGGCACACTTATGGGACAGCTAGAATCATAAAATTGTAAAAATAAATCAACGTTCAAAACAACGCTGGAATTACATTTGTTTACACTCACTGGGGGTTTGAAGGCGGAGCCCACCACAAGAAAAGCGAGTATTTAGTAAAAAATTAAATGTGTAATAACACCCTCAATGAACTTGGCCGGAGTTTGAACAAGCGAGCTCCCTCAAGAGGGCAACTAAGTGTAATGAGAGACAACAGCCTTTTATACTGCTCGACCACTTGATTGGGTTGTTAAATATTATTGGCTTGATTTGTCTGTGGTTTTCAAAGTTTTTACTGTACAGGTACATAATTTGAGACTGTGTAGGTAACCAAAATCGCGAGTATTTTAATCTTAGTAGAGTTTTTTTGGATTGAATAACAAATTATATTGGTCGAATTATATAAAACAACTTTCTTAGCTGGAAAAGAGTCGATTTAAATATTTATAGTTCAATCTCGATTGTAAGTAACTTTTCCATAGTTGTAAAAATTGCTAGTTTTTAAATATATATCCTTATTAATAAAATGAAGAGTTTGTTTGTCTGTTATGAGCGCTACACGATATCTAGATCACGCAGAGGTCGGAAATTTATAAATTATTAGTCCCTGTACACAAAAATGTGCACCTCAAAGCAGGAATTAATTTTTTATTCGATTTTATAAATCTATTAAAAATTGGATCGGAAGAAATAAAAAAAAATTCTGTCTTTTTTAAGCGTGGCCACCCTGGGCAAAGCCGGGTACTCTTGATAGTTTTACATAAAGTCATGTGATCTGAAATTGTCACTTTTCATAAGTATCAATAGGCTACCTATTAAATAATATTTATATAATATAACATTGTTATCATTGTTAATGTAAAAAATGTTAATGTTTTCTAAAAGTTCTTTCCTATCAAAATCCTATTATATAACTACGAGTATCCATAGTAACAAGAAAATCATCTCGATTTAATACCCTTTTCGTTAAACAAGTTTTATTCCATAGCCGTTTTACTTTGTTACTCAGGATAGTTGTGAAACTTATCTGATGCTATCATGTCTTCTTATTCGTTTATTGTTTTTCTTAGTCTGACGCTTTGGGTAATTGACCCTCGGGACCACCCTTTGGTTACTAAGAACTTCCCAGATCTCACCTGCATTCAAATTACTTGAAGAATAAGAGACTTTGACCCCAAAGGGTCCTTGGGGATACTTTTTAGATTGCTAAAACATATATTGTATTGTTTGATCTATCACGTTAGTTAAAATAAACTTTGTTTCACTCTTTCTCCTACTTTAAACTACTGGACTGAGTGAGTCAAATTGGCATCTTATTTGACTCAGAAATGTCACGAAAATGTCGTCCTAATCGGTGGGTAAGTGTTAAAGAACCCTATCTACGAAGCGCTTACAGGTAATTATGGGAAAAACGTTTTTAAAGAATGCCAAGGTGTCATTTAAATAGTTTTAAATAAAGGCAACACCTATTTTGGGAAATTATGGAAACTTGATCTAGTTATTTGATATATGATAAGGATTAATGTTAGGACCTCGCTAGGAATTCTAGCTCGTGGATTACAATTTCTTTTAGATGTGTTCTGAAAACTTAAAACCTCAAATTATTTTTAATTATATACATATTTAATGTACACACCATCACAATATTGGGTAGTTTTTGCTACAAAGTTAATGGCTCCTCAACATCGTTTAGTTTTGAAAACTTATTTTGTTCTGATACAAGAAATAAAGCGTATTTTTCGAAAGGTGACTTTTTTTTTTACTCGTTACGAGAATTTTGAATAAATTGTAACTTTCAGAGATACACATTAATCTGTCATCAGATTTTAATTTCTTATAGTTTCAAGATATATTTGATTACTTTATTGTACAGTTAACGACGACGAATTGAGGGGCTCTGATTGGGTTCTTTAGAGCCCGTCTCACTCCGTGGTTAATATCTAACTTAAATAGGTAGCCTAATACAGCTAGAACCAGGCTTCGCATTGTGGTGCGATTATTTGTATTACTAAATAACAGTTGGCTTGCGACTAATGAAACCTTTTTAACATATAAAAAAATAATTATGAAATCAAAAATAATCCATAAGATAAAACAGAATTTATCCATAAGATAAAAAAGAATTTAAAGAATCCAATAAATTTAAAAATAATCATTTTAAAACTAAGAACTTTTAAAATGATCCTAATTCTGCTGCTGTTAAGTGAAAAAAAGCATAAAATCTAATTTCGATACGTTTTCTATTTCGGTCGTAGGCCAAGTCGGTGTATTTAATATATCGGTTAATAATCCATCGTGAGACGGGATCCTTAAGGGCGTGTATCAGCATATGAGCATAGTTGGGGTTTTTTCATAAACTCAGAACGTTTTTAAAAACGGGCATTACACATTGGTATAGAATTGAGAGGAAATTTACCCGGAATTTCCGTGAAGGGAGGGTGGGAAACTATTAAGGAAAAAATCCCCCTCAGTACATCTGACTTGGTTTTAAACCCCTAACATTCCAGTCACCTACAAACTATACCAAACGAGCCTCACATTTATTGCTCGTACCCGGCGATGCGAACATTTCAGACCTTCAGCCTTTTTAAATGAAGCTGTGTCTTCAAAGGAAGCCATGTCCCGTGTTTGTGTTTCTAACGTTCGTAGTTTCTGGAAGACCTCCAGACTCGCCTCGTCCCATTTCGTAATAATCCTTGTGATGTATATTTCCGGATGCTCTTCAGCTCTTGTCGACCTCAACTCGTGCATAGTCCAATTTTCAAAAGTTGGGACATATCTGACAGCTAGGAAAGATACTAAATCTACTTTCACCTATTCGTACGTCAAGTAGGCTAATGTGATTTGTTCCTTTTGGTAGCTATTATCAATATCTATAAAATAACAATAATAATATAGTATAGTGTTATCAATGTTGACCACGAAAAAAATGTATTTTCTAAAAGACCCTTCCTATAAAAAATGGAGTATAATCAAAATCGAGGATTATAAAAACACTCTGGGGCAGCTATAGAGGCAGGAATGAAGGGCCAATGTAATGCTTTTCAGTGGTGTGAACTGAATATTAGAGTGCATGCATTTACTTGCAGTTTTATTAATATACACACATTTGAATACATATATATTTTTAGCACCACGTCTTACTACCCGTTCATGTTATAAGCATATTTACTAATTACGCTAATTAGCTAGAGATGAGAGAGGTTGGATTTAGTGTAAGTATACCCGAATTAGCTTGGAGGAAGAGTGGAAAACTATTTTGGGAAAAAAATCCTCACTACACCCGACCATGATTCGAACCCCAACCTCCCTGTCATTGGCAGTCTAGTCTAACACGAGAGTGACGCCTTAGATCATGCGACCAACAAAGCAGGTTTGAATCCATAATTATTAAATACATATCTATCCAACATGAAGTGTATTTTGTATGGGTGAATCAAAGTCACTGATTTTAACATTTAAAATAGTTATCGTAATATATTTAGCAGAGATTTATAAAGAAATCCAAATTTACAAAGTTGCAAAAAATTAAATAAATGTTTACTTTCTCATGGAGAGAAAGTATATCAATCACGGGGGAAAACATGACCTATAGAATCTAGATTATGATGGATACTGACGTTTTAGGTGCGCCCGAATTTAAATAAATTAGATCTTAATTAGGCCCTACCATTATCTCTGTTCCCATATATTAGGTTAGTCCTTGGGCTACAGACAAAATGGTTGTATGGTCTTTGTTCATAGGTTCATGATCTTTAGATCTGTTATTATCATACCTCCAGGCCACATTGTAATCTTTATTCTAGCCCTGAAAATAAGGGTAGTTTATTTGATAATTGATTTATAAAAATTTGGAAGTTTTTAGAAAATGGTTATAGTATACGATTTTGTTCAAAATGTATACCTGGGAATTATTTTAAATTATAAATAATCCAGTATACTTAATTGTATTTTCAGCTGCTACAGTCAAAATATATTGGAATAAATGTTAGATTTTGTCGTAACAATTATTTAACTGTCACAACTGTAAGCTGGAAATTGATACATACTTTTTTTTTTAACGAAAATATGTATATTTTGTTTTTAAAATAATAAGTACCAGCATCAGTGACACAAGAACAAAGGCTTCAATCTCGTCCAAGTTTTTTTTTCCGATAACTCTTTAGATCGGGGCTCAAATTCTGGTTGAGCTTTTTGAGGTGTCCACTCTTCCTCTTTGCATTTGTGGGTACATTCATTTGAATTCTCACCTCCTCGTTCCTACCCCATTAGTGTGAATATGAGAGCATGGATGGGTAGCGTTATATTTAAATATACTCCATTCACGGTAGGAATTACTCTCTGAAAGGTCTTTTTTCCTACCAATATCCTACTATATAATAGCTTTCTGGTAGAGGAAAAAGGCCTTTCAGAGAACAATTCCTACGGTGAACAGACATTACGTACATACTGTGTGTAATAGTTTGATAGCGAATAAGGAAATATATTATCGACGTTGCCTACTTGGAGATTTCTAAGTTATTTTGCGAAACGGGTTACATCGTAACTTGATGAACACAAGCAGTCTAAGCACTATCACACGATGTAAATAATAGGAAGAGAGGAAAGAAAATAAGTTCACCCTGAGAGGGCTCTTTGTCTATTTGCTGATAACCTTTCCCTCTTCCTCTGACGAGTTTACACAGTCACTTTAATATGTATGCCTTGAAAACATTGACTTGCTTTTTAATTCTATATTTTTCTTGTTTCCTATTCTAGATAGACATATGCTACCACGGACTTTTTCTAATCTATATCTCGTCAAGAAGACTCCTACAGGACATTTTCATGACCAAGCCTAAGTTGTAGATGATTTATAAAAATTACGTTTACAGAAAAACTACTTCAATATAAAAATAATAATTTTGTGACACTGTAGGAATATTTTTAGAACTATTTAAGAATGTATGGTTTTCGTTTCAAAGCTATATCTTTAAAACTCGCTGAATATTAAGTAAATTCAATAACAAAGGAAATCATATCTTGACCGGCCGTAACGTCACAGGTAGGCAACATCCTTAAGCGTACGAGGGAAATAGGGGGGAAAGTCATCATTTCACACATTTTCTTGAACAAAAATTTTATATCTCAAAATCCAAAAGGAGCTCAGCAAATACTTTTTTCTCAATTAAAAATATGACAAGAGACCTCGTTTAGCTACTCGTATAATATAAAGTGAGTTAGAAAGATCTCGTGATTGTCTAACAGATGGAAATACTAACGCAATTTTAATTAGATTGAACTCTTCCCCCTTTTTCCTCTGTAACCTTTATGCACAGGCTTTTGCCCGACATTGTTTTTTAATCTCTTTTTTAATCCTCAGTTCTGATTTCAAAGTTGGTAGAATAAAACTGAATTTCCCCTGACAGGTGGACCTAAAAGTATCTGGGATATTTTGGTGTTTTTTTTTTGTTTTTTTTTACGTTTTCCCAGGCATTTTAATAACTCTGTCAGATCCAGTAACGAAAGAAAATATGTACGGTACTTTTTTTTTTAAACTTATCAAGACTGAACACTAATTGTTTGGCGAAGAATTTGTGTTTTCGTTTTGAAAAAAAAAAAAAATCTTAGTTCAAAAGTTATTGTGATAAATTCCTTCCCGCGATGATAGTAATCACTTTTATCACTTTGTGCCTGTAACAGCAGAATATTTGTAGCCATCTTTCCATTTGAAAATAGATTTGACATATTTTTCAAACTTAAATTTTAGTATTATAATTTTATTTCAAGGAAAATATAGAACAGAAAGGTGTTTGTTTTAATTAGTTTAACGTATAACTAATTACGAAAAGTTTATAACTTTTACACAATTATTATTATTAAGAGAAAATACAAGCGTATAACTTTTACACAATTATTATTAAGAGAAAATACAAGCGTTTTCAATAAGGACGTGTTAAACGCTTCAGTGAACGAATGAATCTAAGCGTCACTCTCTTGTTGGACTGGCCTGCTGGTGATGGAAAGATTAGGG
The DNA here is from genome assembly GCA_902155825.1 of Timema genevievae. Classification (NCBI taxonomy): domain Eukaryota; kingdom Metazoa; phylum Arthropoda; class Insecta; order Phasmatodea; family Timematidae; genus Timema; species Timema genevievae. Next base: position 7,389 of record CABFWO010001656.1, read on the forward strand.
TTTAAATCCCAGCCGGGTCAACCCAGGGTTTTTTTTCCTAACTGATTTCCCATTCTCCTTCCACAAACATGCTGGTAGATTATCTCTCTAATGTTTGCTTATTCATCCCTACCTCATAGAAGTAATTAACAGGTAGTAAGACATGGTGATTAAAAATTAGTAAAATAAAAAGACGTATTGAACATTGTGACGCGTTGCAGACGTCCAGAAATAACTCTATTTAAGAAGTGGTTTGTTATTTCAAAATATAGTTCACGCCAAAATGGAGGGGCTAGGTATCAACATGATCACCATGATCCTATAGGCTTAACGATATCATATTTTAAGTTTTGAAATTTAAAAAAAACTGAAAGATGAAATTAACTTATTTTCAACTATTTTAAAATTTTAAAATTCATAACAGAAAATGTTAAGATGAATGAGGGCCTTTTTAATGGTTCTGAAGATTCAAAACTGTCGTTCATATAAGAAAATCACAATGTGAAGATACATTTTTTTTCAAGGAGTTAGAGCACTTAAGGAAAACTGCTTATCTACTGTCATTTACTTTTAGAAGCAAACTAATGCCTGCATTACTAATTTATATTTTTTACTTTCTCATATAAATAGAAAGTATTGATATCGAGAGAAAAAAAAATATCGAGAATATGACGAACCTCTACGCATTTTATGAACACAAACCCAAAAAAGTGGATTTTACAATTCTGTCTGTCCTCATCCTATGTGTTTCTATCGCCATGTTTGTTTGTCTATCTCTCTCCACGAATCCTAAACGGTTGAATGGATTTTGTTCAAACTTGATATTTAGATTTTTCAGGGCTATACTTTGGGACTTTTTTTTAATTTTGATCCTAGCCCTCAAATTAAGGGTAGTTTACTAATGATTAAGTGATTTTTTTAAACTCAAAATATTTTGAAAATGGCTCTAACGATTTTATTTGAAATGCAAAATCTAGGATTTGTTTGACTTAACACAAAGCACTTTATAGTTGATTTTTTGTCAAAAATTCGTTGAAGGGTAGTTTACTCATGATTGATTTTTCAAAAACTGGAAATGCTTTTAAAATGGCCCTAACTATTTGGTTCCAAATGGGTATCGTACTGATGTTAGACATAACAAATAAACCTTTATACCTGGTTTGGGGTAAAAATACTCTAAGGGTCCTTTACTTTTGAATGATTTTGGAAAATTCGAATTATTTTAAAAGTGACTAAAACGATTTGGCTTGAAAATGTATATCTGGGGAGTGTTTGACATAACATGTATTTGAGGAGAAAATTTAACTATGGGTAGTTTACTGATAGCTTTTTTTTATTTGAATATTTAAAAAAAATTGGCCTTAGAGATTTGGTTCGAAATGTTAATTTTCTTGTATTATAAATAGTTGTATAGATTTGTTTTTATAAATACAAATAATTTAATAGTAGTTAACTAATAACTGATTTTTATAAAATTTGATTTTTTGAAAATAGCTCTGATGATTTGGTTCAAAATAGGTATCGGGGAACTATTTTAAACTGTATATTATAACGTATCTTTATTTATCTGCAATACATTAACTTAGGGTAATTTGCTTGCGACAAATTATAGAAAACTTGTATTTTAAAAAAAATTGACCTTGAAGATTGAATTCAAAATGAAATTCTGGCCATAATTTTTCATGATAAACAAGAATTTTTTTATTTTACAAATAATAGATAATTTTAGGGTAGTTTACATATAATTTATTTTTGAAAATTTGAATTTTGTTAAATAAATTTGAACATTGAAAAAAAGTTATATGTAAAGAGTAATTATTGTGATTAACAACATACTTAAGGGTAGTTTACTCAAAACCTTATTTTGAAAATTATCTTCGAAGCCATAATACACAATATGAGAATGTTAGTGTGTTTGTGTCGTACCATTTATTTTTCTTGTTGTCTTGATTTTATTATTGTAGTAAATAATAGAGTAGGCCTTCTTTTCGACAGCAGAATCATTTTCTTCGAAGAAAATAAAATTCGTAAATAACCCACCACAGTAGGTAATACAAGTTCTCATTATGGACAGAATATATTTTTGTTTGCTGCATATTCTGGCTTTTTACAAGACTGGGCCATTACATTTGGATGCTAATGGACTTACTTCTTATACTAATTGCCTTGAAAGTTCTAATTATCTTGATAATATTTCAAACTTGAGCACACTCAGTATCTTGGCAGCTAATGGGAAAGTTTTATACTGTGGCAATTCATTCTCAAGAAAATATAACAGTTTCATCAAATTTTCTAACCCTACTTATAATTTTTATAATTTTATTTTTTCTAGTAGTTTTTTTTATTAAAAATTATGATAGATTTTTTTTTATTAAAGATTTCACGGAATTCTTTGTCGTGTTTTCATTTCGGTACGCATCTCCATGTTAATTTATTTATTTACCTGTGGTTGGTTTCTCCGTAACTTCCCGTAGCTATGACCCCTAGAAAAAAAGTATATTCAACTTCTCAGAACACGTACCGATGGGCACGCGATCTTAGCGTAAAGCTCGTCTAGTCAGGTTTTTCGATGACTGGGAGGTCAGGGCTTGAATCTCGTACAGATGCACTTAGAGTAATATTTTACTAAATGTTTTCCTACTCTTCCTCTATGCAGATGCTGGTAGATTTGTACTCGTATCTTTCCACCCCATTTATTTCTCGTAGCCCGGGTGGGTAGTAAGACGCGGTGTAGAAAAAAAAACTTGTCTGACTGCTGAAAACGGGCGTAACACATCATTATGTTAATGTCACGGTGATCTATAGCGGACTAGAAAGCATAACGATTCGGAATATGTGTAATTAGATATTATTGTAAATACTTGTATTTTGTAATATGATAGCTAGTGATGGATGTATTATGCTTGAATTTATACTTAACCTAAGGGTACGGCCATACTTGGTACGCCAGCGCGCAAAGCCTGGTTAAAACCCCATTTTCCTAGGAATGAGCTTTTAGAAAATACAAACATATTTAAAGGGCTCAACATTTAAAAAGTCAACCCTTAGGTAAATTGGTAGCTTGTCTGTCTACTGAGTTAAGGGTCCTGGGTCTGATTCCTGACAAGGATGAAATATGTGTCATTGGTTAAATATGGGTTTCCCCTTTCACAGTGGTGAATTAATGGCTGGGGGCTGGATGTTGTGTTTGTCCTAGATTAAGTTAGTTTATAAATCCTGTGGAGATATAATCAATCGATTCAGAAAATGCAAGTAAAATACATCAAATAAATTAAAAATGAAAACAAAACCATTGAAAACATTTTATTGTACTAGTAATCGCATCGTGTTAATAATTATGTTCTTATTGTTACTACATTCTCGTTGGATTTCAAGTTGAAAATTTATATTTCCTATAATTTCCCCTTGAATTTCAAGTTGATAGTTTCCTTTTGTGGTTGAGCTAGGCAGAAAACAAGATAGAATTAATACTGCACTCAATATTACAATATATTCATAAATTATAACTGTTGTTCGCGCAGTTTAAAAAGTTTTTTTTTTGCAATGTATATCAATTTTTTTTTTAATGCTCTAGGTAGGCTACTTGTTCGCTTGTTTAGAATTTTAAATTCAAATCACCTAGATAAACTATTAGTGAACCAAACTGAAAGAGGTCGCCAGATTGAAAAATTATGTAGGCCTACAAAAATCGTTCAAACAAGACTTAAAGAATGTCTCTGTCAAGTTTCGTTAAAATTGGCTCACGCAAACATACGGATACACAGACGAAATGTCAAATGATCAAGTTAAAACAAAACATACATGATCAAAATATTCGCTCATGTATTAGTGTTTTTATAGGCTTTATTAATATCTATTAAATTTGACAGATGCAAATAACATGACCTGACGTATGAATACGTGAAATTGGACTGTGTATAATACGAGGGTAGCCATACTACTCGGGTTCTGCCTGGGGACAGCGTTCTGGCGTCAAGTCTGGCCTTGGCCTAAGGTACATAATGATGTAAGGTGTTACCGCAATGTAAGCTGGAAGAGTAGGTCTGCTTCTGTCCGTACTTTGTTTTCCTGTTTCTTAATATTGACTCTTGGTTTGTTTGCAGGCGCTCTACTCAGGCGCAGTTCCTTGGACCCGGACAGGCGTCGTTTCTCTCTTGGCACCTCGACGCCTCACAGGGCCTCCGATGCATCCCTCGACCCTCATCACGCTGCCATGCTCTTCCGAGACTCCAGAGGGGTGAGTGCCATTGTTTAAAAGGTTACTCAATTGTATCCACTCTAAATGGTTTCCATTCCAACATTTATCAGATAAATCTTAGTAAAATTCCTGAATTTTACCCACTGGCATTGTACCCCCAAAATCTTGAATTGTATTCACTGGCTTTATACGGCCACAAAATCCTGGATTGTATTCATTAGCATTTTACCCTAAACATCCTAAATTGTATCCACAGACATTTTATCGACGGTATCCTGAATTGTATTCATTCTTAATGGTTTCCATTCCGACATTTCTCAAGCAAACCTTACGAAAATCCTGTATTATATCCACAAATGGCGGGCCTGAAGTATTAATTTGTATGCTCTATTGCCGATGATGGGGAGACAGCGGATTGAATCATGATTAGATGTACTAAGGGAGCTTTTCCTTAATTATTTTCTACCCTCCACGCAAATGCGGGTACACTTTATCTAAATGTATTCTTTCTCATCCCTAACACATTAGCTTAGTTATTTTATATGCTTGTAGCCCGAATGGGAAGTGAGACGTGGGATAAAATAAAAAGATCAGGTCGCGAAATAATAACTTTTATGTTGGTAACTAAAAACAATAAACCAGATATGGACTGTGCAAGCAGGGAGGGGGAGCACATTTGCTTAATTTAAAGGTTTTCTTCTCGATCTTTTAAGTGTGCATTAAAAAAAGTAAGCAGATAAAAAATATTTTCTTTGCATGCCATATATTTTCAAAATACTCTTTTTTTTTAACTCTTTATCGAATGAACAAGTTGACCCATTTTCTTGTGCCTTAGCAAGATTTCCACTTCCTTGTCTAATCTCGTTTTATGTGTCTTACAAAAACAAACCAAAAAAACACGGCAGTTCGTTTAGTTTTTATATAGGAGTAGTAAATAAAACATTACTTTATCAGCGTCGCCAATTTTTTGGGTGGGTAGAACTTTTATGAGAAATGTGTAAAACACGTGCTAGGTTTATATATATTTCACTTTTACATTTAAAAAAAAAGTAAAAGGATGTTACGTAGGCTTATTAACGGATGTGGAAGACGCATGCGTGGGACGTCCTGCTGCTCTTGTAGGCACGGTGCCAACACACTGTGTACGACAATCCGAGAGAGATGTTCTGATGACACTCCAGTCAATAAAACACCAGAGCCATAATTTTGTTTATAGGCAAAAACTCTTTGCTAGACTTTATCTCTTTTAGCACCGCGTCTTACTAACCATTCGGAACATACGCATATGTACTCATTACACTGGTGGGTTAGGGATGAGGAAGGTTTGATTTAGAGGAAATAAACCCGCATTTTCTTGGAGATAGAGTAAAAAAACCATTTATGAAACACCACCCGACCTCGATTATAACACCGATTTCTCCATCATATCCAATACAGTTTGTTGCGCCATAACCATTCGACCATTAAAGCCGGTATTTCTAATACTATTATTTTTATTGTGTGCCGATTCTTACTACCCGTTTGTGCTACCCGCATATTTACATTTTTGGGGTAAGGATTAGGAAGGTTGAATGCTAGAGGAAATGTATTCCCATTTGCGTGGAAGGAGAGTGATACAGTATTTAGGGAAAAAACTTCAGAACACCTGACCTGGTGTCAAACCACGACTCCTGTCACCAGCAGACCAGTCTAAACTGAGAGTGACGCGTTAAGCCATGATACCCTCAATGTGTGAAACAAACTGTTATATAAGTAATGACCTGCTTCGGTGGCCGCATGGTCTCGCAAGAGACAAACCTACCAATGACGGGAATATCGGGTCTAGAATCCCAGTTGGGTATACTGGAGGCGACTTCTCCTAAATTTATTTCCACTTTCTCTCCTCGCGAATGCAGGTACACTTCTTCTAATTCAAACTTCCTCATTTCTAGCACATTAGTTTAATTTATTACACGAGCGTATAACCCAAACGTTTAGTAAAAATATTATTTGATTATTAGTTAGCTTTGCTTAGAAACTTGGACTCTTAGGAAGATGGAAAAGAAATACTCGGAGAGCTTTGAAATGTGGTGCTGGAGAAGACTTGAGAAAATCAGGTGGACAGACAGGGTGACAAATGAAGTCCTAAGAAGAGTGGGGGAGAAGAGAACCATTTTGGATGTGATGTGTATAAAGCAAGCTGGATCGGACACATCCTTAAGAGGAACGGTCTTCTGCACGACGTAATAGAAGGAAAGATTGATGAATAGCGGGGCTTAGGAAGGAGTAGGAGTCAAATATTATATGACTTGGAGGAAGGAATAAAATTCTGGGAGTTCAAGATGGAGGCAGGGGACCTGTCGTAAGACAAAACACTTAATGATAATAATTAGGGGAGATTTGTCCAAAGGCTTTTCATTTTGGTTGACGTACATCGACATGTTTTATTAATGTTATCAAAATCTTAACCCATATTCGTTTATAAACAATACAATACATCTGTCTTTTAATTTCTTCTTAAGACAACAACCCAAACGTTGGTTTGATGTGATTTCTATCCATCCGGAGCTTGGCATAAGGTCAGACTTCCTGCTGGTTAGTATTTACCTGCACCACCTGGTAGGAATTCCATGTAGCCTACTAGGGGAGTCCACTAAGTTTGACGATTCCCCGTTGCCTCCCACACGAGAATTTCTATGAGCGAGAGCGAAAGGGCCCATCAATTTTGCCGGGAAATATATTTCCCCATACCTTCCAGGGTTCTTTTACATGCCACAATCGATATGGGACCGACGGCTTGACTTCCTCCCCTCCCCCCCATCCCTCCCCGAAGGAAGTTATGCTACGGAATTTTATCGCTCAAGAACGTCGATTTGGCTGGTTTTGAACCCAAGGACATCTGGTCCCGAGGCGAGCCCTTTTCCTCCGAGGTTGACTCTTTTAATGTATGAAAACTTATTTTAAATACGTCAAAATGTTTTGACACAGTTTATTTTCTATTGCCGCTTTAACGATCGTTGTTGACCGCGTGGATTGAAGATGTTAGAATTGTCATTTAGGTTTCTAAGTAAACAATTATCTCTCCCTGCCGCACTGAACCACTTGTACTGGATATCCCCGTTTAATTACACGAATGGGTTAGGGAAGAATAAGGTAGGATATTGAGAATTAGTAACCTCTTTAGCGTGGAGTAAAAGAGAGTAAAAGTCACCCACAATACACCCAGGATTCTAACCTTGATCTACCCGTCGCCGGCAAATCAGACTAGATGAACCTTGACATTTAATCCTCGAACTCACTGAGTCTTTTTTTTTTTTATGATTCGTCCTTGTGTTTAGAATGTCTATATTGACTATCGTAGTTATTTCAATCACGAAATAATATTTTTACCGTGGCTGAAAAGGTTTTTAAACATTTGAATACATTTACAAAATAAATATTTTACCCTCAAAATTGATCAAATATAATTACTATAATATTATTTCTATTAATATATTGGCAACATTATTATCCCTCTAAAGTGGTATTTGCGGATCATATAACTTGTCGCATGAATATATCAAAGTAACTCTTAGTAACTGTCAACCTTCCTACCACAATTTCGCCATAAGAGTTCCAATTTTCATAGGTGGCGTATTTTCTGTCAGCTACGAAAAGTTACTAGATCTACTTTCACGTATTTATAAAAGTAATATGAGCTGCAGCTGTTATATATATATATAATATATATTATATTACATTATATAAAAAATATATATCCTATATATAACAGCTGCCGCTCACATTACTTTTATAAATACTTGAAAGTAGATCTAGTAGTGTGTGTGTGTATATATATATATATATATATATATAATAAATTCCTATAAAATAATGCAGTACTAAAAAAATAGTATAATACTATCGATACTGACCACAATTAAATATATTTGTACTGTCTGAAAGACCTTCCTGTGAAAATAGGGCTGTATAGCTAGCTATCTGGCTGTCACGGTATGATCTCCGAGTAGAACCTGTCGACCTTCACCAAATGTTGTGTCAGTCCAGTCCTCTCGCCCGGACTGAACTGTCCATACATTGTTCTGTCAAGTTGCTTTTTCCTCGTGATGTAGGAGGGGGGAAGGGGGGGAGGGCGCTACGCTTACATCTCACTTTCCTGCCGGTTCAGAGGATAGAGAGTTTCTTATTAAATTTATTTTCTTAGCATTTAGTCATACTACGCGTGGGGGCTATACGCATATGTACTAACTACGTTAATGTGTTAGGGATGAGTATGGTTAAATCCAGATGAAATGTACCCGCATTTGCAAGGAGGAAAAGTGGGGAAAACTGTTTAAAAAACAAACCACCCTCATTACCCCCGACCAGGATTCGAACCTTGATCTCCACGTCATCGGCAGTCGTGAGAGTGACGCCTTAGACCACGTAGTCAACGAAATGGACTAGGGTGTTTTTTATCAAATTGTGTTCCACTCTATCTCTGAAAATGCTAGTACAGTTCCTCTAAATTCGATCTTCCTCATTCCTAACACATCAGCGTAATTAGTTGATAAGTTTCCAATCCGAACGGGTAGAATCCAGAGATACGAAACTTTGAATATAATATATTTAATGAGACCTGATAGTATGCAACTCCACTGAGATTATTTTATTTCTTTACATTTAGTCTGACGCCTTATACCGCTGGAACACCAGTTCGGATAGCTTAAAAAAATAGTTTGGCATAGTCTTAAGTATTTTAGGAATCCTTAGGGTGGGTTCATCACTGCTGTATTTTCTGTTACTTTTACATATGTTGGGATCAAATGCCCTAAACCACATGACCATTGATGCAGGTAACTACAAAATTAAAAAACATGGTAACTAACAAAGATACACAGAATGCGGGAACATCGTATTGGTATACGTGTTTAATTTAAAATTAGTCAGTGTTTTTTACTTTCTCTCTATCTTACAGGTAGAGAAAGTATGGTGATCGTCAAAAAAATTGAACTCGAGATTTTGATGAATCTTGACGTTTCATGACTTCCTGAATACGAAAAAGTGGTTTTTGAATTTCCGTCTGTCTGTCCGTCTGTCTGTCTGTCTGTCTGTCTGTACCTCCAACTAGAGCCTAAACTATTTTACCGATTGAGCTGAAACTTGATATCTAGGGTTTTCATAGGGTTGCCCCGAGGGGTTTTTGGAATTGGATATCTACCCCTAAAATTAAGGGTAGTTTACTGAAGGGAAAAAAGAGAAAAAGTCGATTTTCTCAAAATCGGCTCTAACGATTTTGATTAAATTTCATTTATGAACATTAATAAATATTCCAAACAAAATGGCTACTCTCAATATTTCGGCAAAATGGCTTTAAGGGCTCCGGTCTGATGCGTAAATTAACATTTTTTATAATAGCTCCGAAACTATTTGAGATATGAAATTACTTAGCATTACAAATATGTATATATATTTATAATACAGATATTTTATCCGAAACATATTTTTATAAAATCAATAACTTTCAATCTATACGCAATTATATAATTTTTTTAACTTTTTGGACATTAAAGTTTAAGTATTGCGACCGTAAAAAAAACTAACCTGAAATGTTGATGGATGTCGACGTCTCATGACCCCCCGAACCCTAAAAAATAGTCTTTGCAATGCCGTCTGTCTGTGTGTCTATAAAAACTTAAAATTAAGGGTAGTTTACTGAAGGGCGAAAAGAGAAAAATTTGGTTTTCTCAAAATCTGCTCAAACGATTTTGATTAAAATTCGTATCTAGGCGTTGATTAAGATTATAAATAAACTGGCTATTTTCATTTTCCTATGAAAATGATTTTTAGGGTACTTTACAGAAGCGTTAATTTCCGTATCTCCACAACTATTTGAGAAACTAAACAACTTATCATTGCAAAATTGTAGGACTATTAGAAATAAAAAACTTTTATTTGACATATATTTTTATAAAAGCAACAGTTTCTGAGATATTTGCAAATATATTAATACAATTTTGTGAGCTTTAGTTGTAAACATATACTACTTAAGTCTTAACGCAATAATTCTCCAATGCCATAGAGTAATTAAATATAAGTAAGTATCTAAAAAAAGTATGTTATTTTTCCTTAAAGCTCTTAGGAGAAATGTTTGCACAGCAATGATCTATCTCCATTTTAGACTCAATAGTCAATATTTACATTTTTTATTGGTCAAAATGTATAAATGAATAATTAAATATCAATGCGATGACTTGAAGATCTGCAACACCTTATAAAATGTTAAAATTTTAACCAGAAATCGAAATTTTAATACGAAGTGTTGACCCTTGTGGAAGACATTAAATTGTTTGAAATGTTCTAAGGTGGACAAAGATGCGCCTCTTTTCTCATTGATTCTATATCATTGTATATTATTTTATGCGTGTTCTTATGTGGAGTGGTGATGATACAATGTACATTATTCCGTTCAGAAATCTTACGAGTTTATAGAAAGAGACGTGCCTCGGTGGCGTAGTTGGCTAACGCGCTAGTCGTGTTGAGCTCGACCGCCGAGGACGGGGAGATCGAGGTTCGAATCTCGGTTGGGTGAACTGGGGATGGTTTTTCCTAAATGGTTTTCCACTCTCCCTCCACGCAAATGCGGGTTCACTTCCTCTAAATTCAACCTCCCAATTCCTAATCCATTAGGGTAATTAGTACTTAAGCGTATAACCCGAACGGGTAGTAAGACGCGGTGCTAAATATATATAATAATATATTATAGAAAGAGAGAGAAAGTCTGTGCGGTGCGCCGTACCATTTATTTACAAATATTGCGAGCCTGACATTTTAGACTGAGGGGACAGTTCCAAAAGACAAGGAACATAAAAATATAAAACTTGGTAAGTGCTTTGAGATACTGCGGAAGTGCCCATTTTTACTTTTATATGTATGGCGAGGCTTGTCTTCCACTGTGAATAGCTTCCAAACAAATATACTTTGATAACTTCAATTTTACATTTTATTATTTCGAGCCTGAAGACTTGATTCATGTGGTGTTAAAAAGGTTTTCATTATTGTTTACTATCAGTATTTCTTATTAAAATTGATATGTGATTTGTTTTTCACCCGGACATTTGCAGCTCATATATAATAAAATTGTTTTTGTTCATAAAAAAAATACCTATATTTTCTATGAATACATCACAAAAACAAACCATATTGCAAAGTGCTAATAGTTTTTATCCCGACCGTAAGCGCTACTATCGACGGTGGAATGTAAATTTGAAATAGTTATCTACATCAGCTCACAGGTGGCGCCACAGTCGCGACAAGGGCGCTCTCATGTCGCAGCGTGCTTCGCTCTAGCGGGTAATTGGAGAACTTAAAATTCTAATTATAAAATAATAACCATACCCAAAAACTTTAATAAGGCTTTATTTACACAAGACATACTAGAGTACTTGTAAAAAATATTAAAAATATATTATTTCAATACCAATTTCTGTAACATTTAGAAATACTCATTTGAAAGCGTCCACAAGCATGTGAAAAGTTGAACGTTTAGTTCGAATAAAATTAAACTTTGTAATTTGGTTATTTTCAAGAGGGATATAAATATTTTTTAAAAATTCTAAAATGGTTGAAAAATAAATACTGCAGAAATGTTGAGTATAATGTGTGTGTTAAAACGCTATGAAATATTAAATAATATAGATGTTTGTGTTTTTTGTGTCTTTTTTTTTCAGTACCAAGTCTTACTACCTTTTTAGGTTATACGCAAATAACTTAGTGAATTATGTTAAATTGTAAACATAGTTGCTCGTAGTCTTTCATTAGTATTTGTAATAATAATATTTCTATAGTAAACATGAGATAACTAATTTTTTAATAAACATGAGAGAACTAATTTTAAAGGCTAACAAAGCATTACAACAATTAACAAAAATAAGTTAAAGTAATGGTTTTTATTTGGGGCACTAAGCGTGTTCACTCTAAACACAGGAGTATATTATCCATTCACAGCTTACAAACTAACAACTCAGCAGAGAGCTCAAATGTTAGATAATTCCATTGAATTATTGTAATATCTGAAGCTGACTCTTTTTACGAACAATACATTATTTTAGGCACCAGTCTAGATCAAACAAGAAACCCTGGAGTAGACTTCTAGCCATACCCTTTCTGGTGAAGATATGTGCTTATAGTCAAAGTTACTAGTGGTCAATAGTTACCAATCAATTTTATTTTTTTGTAATATTGCTCGGGTTTTTGTTTTTTTAATTAAGACTGGGTGAGCCAAAAAGCACAATATTAACCATTTCCTCCACTGGTGTTCACTACCATATGACATTGATCCAGATTTTCATGACTCAATCTGTATAATGCAGAAAAAATAACAGGATTCTAGCAAAATAAAATTAAAAAACTAATAATGATAATAAACCAGTAACATCTTTTAATTTTAAAAGATTTATTTAGAACCAGCATTGTGATTTTACCAATATATACCTCAGTTTTATCTTCTATGGTGCTGACTGACAGCTCACAGCTGACTTCTGACGGCTTTGAAAAGCTACCAGACCAAATTATGTATCCCTACGCCGAACCATATTTAGGTATATACCTAAATGTTGACTGTCAGAAGTCAGCTGTGAACTGTCAGTCAGCACCAAATAAGCTGTAACCTGGGTGTAGCTGGTGAGATGACTGAGACTGTTTTTACGCCGCAAGTTTTTTCATAATTTAGATCGGGTCTACGTAGTTTTCTAGTATTTATTTAAAAACCTATTGAGATTTGCGGGCCAGAAGAAAACAAGTCATTGTTCACATGTTGGAAACACTACTTTATGGCGTCCTTAAAAAAAATCACATCACCCTAATACAAGAAAATAGGTGATAAAATAAATGTAAATAATTTCCAAACTAAGAAATTTGTTTAGAATAATAATGGATTGTTTATTAACGCTTTTGTCACCGCATGCTATAATTTTTTTTAATCTGAGGTATTTGGAGAGTAATTTCTAACCCTTTTGATTGTATCAGCACATGACTTACAAACTGAATTAATACTAGAATAAGCATAGCACCCAGCCCTCTGGCCGAATATTCACAGATAATGAATGTATGAACATGCCGGGAATTGAACCCGGAACCACTATCTCAATAGTCATTGTTTTTATCTACTGGTTTTAAGTGTCGGGTGTGATATTTAGCCTTTTGTGGCGGTGGGAGGAGTTAAGCATAATTTGGTAACCGAGAAATACCCTTTTCATTTTCAAAACATAATATAGTGAAATCTACCTTAACAGACACCTGAATAGCGGATGATTCTTTATAGCGGACAGTTTAAATTTCCCCGGTAAAATAACATTGGCTCATACGATGAAACAACTTCCCAATAACGGACGCGGATACTGTTAGAGAAGTATACGTATTTAGGCATAAGACGAAAATTGAAAACTAGCACCAATCCATACACAGGAATGTCATTGTCTCACGTGAAATGTGAGCAATCCTGCCTTCCCCCACTAGGGAAAGTTTCTAAACCAGCTTACTAAGGTACTTTAAGATCTTACATCTTTCTCCTTCTAAGCCTTCACCGGGGGTTGTTCCAACAGTTTAACGGACCTTTTATTTTTATCCCGCTGTTCGCTGTTAAGAGATTTTCACTATGTTAAAATGTATCGGCAGGATTGCGTATGAACTAATTTTACTAAGTACTGTTTGGGTATGCCATTGGATGTTTGGGCAAACTACTGTCCAATTTTTCATAGAAAGGACCTTAAAAAAAATACAAGCCTATTTTGATTTTGACGTCAACGTGTTTTTTTATGGTTATTGATAATATATATAAAAAGTTACAGCTGAAGATAATAGGGCCTAATATTTGACGTATGAATACGTAAAATTAAATCTAGTAACTTTTCTATTAGTCAGAAGTTGAACTGTAACGTTCCTATGGAGTTGTACGGATACTGGCACCGTATTGACAGAATTCTCACCAATGCTCTGAGCTCGCAACAACTTTGTCCTATCACCATTCTCAACTTATTTAAGATGTAGTGTATCGGTTACGGTCGGTGGAACGGAGGATGACGTATGATACGTACGAGCGCCCGACGTATATGCGTATCTAGGAATATTCTATCCGCCATAGGAGTGGTGGTAACTGATATCTAGCAGAATATGTTGAAACACTTCAGAGAAAAACATGATTATAAACCAATTGCTGTGGAAATTTTGACTGCCAAAAGCAGGGCTGTGGAGTCAGAGTTGTGAAGTCTGAAGCAGTTTTGGATTGATTCAGCGTCTGTGAAAAGTACCTACACCAAATCCGGCTTTAAAAGAAAACCTCATAATATCATGACAATACATGGTAAATATATTATTTCAACTTTATACTATTTTTTTATTTTTCAGGACCAATATTTGTAATTTTGATTGACAAATTTATTCAAATATAAATTCACAATGCCAAAGAAGCTTCCCATGAAGTCATCTGTATCGGAGCATTTTACTGCAGTCAATTTGTTATTGCCTACTAATTAATATAACTAAGCCATTTATGAGGGTGTTGGGAGTCGAAGGCTTGGCATACCGACTCAACAGCCCTGGCCAAAATTGTCAAAATATGGTCTTGCATATCATACGGTTTGGCGAATGGAGGATACACGAAAGTAAATTTGCTAACTTTTGCTGTCACCTACACTATTACCGTAGATAAGGTCTAAAGTACAAGGACATACGAGCGTTATAGATAACACCGTATTGCCACACAGCGGGAACGTAATCTTTCTTATGTCGGAGGTATTTACATATTATGGCGGATATGTTTCTTGTTACACTTTATTTGGGAAATACGCTCTCACTCTTTCACAAAATAAAGAGAGTAACTTTAATAAGCCGGCAACTTTTTCTTATCTGGACTGTACTAAAATTTCAGGGAATATTTGCATTATTATCTGATGCAATTACTGTTCACTTTCTAACCCAACACGAGAATTTCTTTGAGCGATTTTGACGGGAAAGGTATTTTCACAAACCTCCCAGGGTTTTACATGCCACAATAGACATGGGATCGACGGTTTTACATCGCCTAAGCACCCGCCTCGGTGTCGTAGTTAGTTAACGTGCTAGTCGTGTGGCGTTAGACTGCCGAGGACGGGGGGGATCGAGGTTCGAATCTCGGTCGGGTGAACTGGGGTGGTTTTTCCTAAATGGTTTTCCACTCTCCCTCCATGCAAATGCGGGTTCACTTCCTCTACATTCAACTTTCCCAAATCCTAATCCATTAGCGTAATTAGTACTTAATAATAATAATAAATAATAATAACTTCCCCTAAGAAGGAAGTTATGCTACGAATTTTTATCGCTCAAAAAAAAAATCGCTCGACCTGGGTCTGAACCCATGAACATTGGGTCCTCAGGGCAGCGCTTTACCCCAAGACCATCAAGGCCATGTCATTTATTTTTTCACCACATTTTACTACCCGTTCGGGATACTCGCATATTTACACTTAGGGGGGCAGTGAGTGAGGAAGGTGGAAGTTAGATAAACTGTACCTGCGTTTGCGCGGAGAGAGAGTGGGAAACCATTTAAGGGAAAACACCTTGAGTACACCTCTTTGGGATCTGAACCCGATCTTTCTCATCACCGACAATCCACACTAATGTGAGAGTGACGCCTTAAACTATGTGGCCGCCGATATGATTTTTTTTTTTTTTCATTCTTGTTGGGATGGTTTATCTCTCTGACCAAATGAGATCTAGTTTCAAATTGTGTTTTAGTTCGGGCCGTGAAGCGCTGCTGTCAAACAAAATGAATGGCTCTAAAGATGGATGAGAAGGTGGTTTAGGTTCTCTGTCGCTAAAGCTTTCCCAAGAGTTGTTTTTATAGTTTTGTGATTGATGTCCCCGAATAACCCCTTCAGAAAACGCAAAGCAGTGAAATCTCAACATCATCTGATTCACTGCTTTGTTTGGCCTTTTTTTTTTTACTATTGCGGCGCCTCTTTATCTCGACTCAACTCTCTTCTTTCCTGCTATTCCCTTTAATCTGGCAAAACTTTTGGATGTTCTATAGAAATCTTTGATTTATTACACTTTGGACCATATAGTTTTACGTTTATTTTGAATACAAGAAAACATTACTCGCATCGGTAAGCAAACTGACTGTCATCCTCGTGTGGTTAGGTTTTCCGATGACGAGGAGGTGGAGGCTCGAATCTTAGCCAGGGAAATAATAAATTACTTTCCAATTTGGTGGAAGATTGAGATTTGTCAGGCGAGTATAAGAACCACCCCAAACAACCATTAAGGTCTAATCCTTAAATTTCAAAATGAAGAAGCAGTAAATATGTAAGATTCCTAAAACTAATATTAAAACAAAATTTGTGTTGTGATATGAAAAGGAAGCTAGACAAGTATGTCAATTGACCTTCCCGGAGATCCGAATGACCTCTGAAAATACCGAATTTAAAAATTGGAACCCAGAAAATGGACGATTTCAAAATTGATATAGAACCCCACAGTTAAAAAAAAAAAAAAAAAAGCTGGAAAGTTTGGAATTTAAAAATAAAGGGCGAAAAGTGGCTAGTAGAAAAAAACTTCTCGATATGGTAGAAAATTAAATTGTGTACAGGCAGGCGAGAAAATTCTAAAAATAAATGAATAAGATAAACTTAAAGATTATCTTATTTAAAGGGGTTCCATTAGCGTTGTGATACCAAAGCTGAAAGTCGAATATAAATTAGTGCCTATTTATCAGCGATATAATATTTAAAATAGATATTCTGGCGGCAAAGCTTGGTGAACCGTGATTATCTTTGGATAACCATGATGCTTACGATACAATGTTTCTTTAACCTAGTATATTATTTATTCATGCTCTTTGTTAAACTGTGCTGCTCTTTTTTTCCACCATATTTTTGTAACAGTGTATATTATTTTATTTATCTTGTTTTATGATCGTGCTTAGGTTAAGTTTGCGTTGATAATGGATTGAATTTGTTTGTATAGTCAGTTTGTGGACAAGGTAATATTTTAATTTATTAATTACCACGAATAGTTTTGTTATTGTCATAGTTAGCTCAGGATTGTACGAGGAACTACCGTTCTAATTTGATTTTTTTTTTACCACTGCGTCTTACTAGCAGTTCATATTGTGCACGATAATTATTCTAAACGGGTATACTAATGAGGGGATGAAGAAGAAAGCATTTTAGAGGTAATCTTCCAGCATT
Organism: Timema genevievae; assembly: GCA_902155825.1. Lineage (NCBI taxonomy): Eukaryota > Metazoa > Arthropoda > Insecta > Phasmatodea > Timematidae > Timema > Timema genevievae. The sequence goes on from CABFWO010001656.1 coordinate 24,750, forward strand.
TGTGTTGGAGGAATTATTTAAGAAAATAAACCTCATTAGAAACGACTAGGATTCCAACCCCGATCTCCTTATCATCAGCAGGCCAGTCTAACACGAGAGTGACGCCTCAGACAATTCTGCTATTGAAGCGGGTCTAGTTTGATATAATTTGGTGTTGCTTAACCTCTTAACCTTACAAAGAACGGGTCAAACTGCCAGTTAATAAAAGTCCTATAGTAAACATATCAAGTTTTTATTTAGAAAAAAGTACCCTAATCTACACTTTGGATGGTCACGAGGAAATAAAATAAAACAAAGTATTCTATCATATTTATGCGTAAAACTACTTTATAAACTTTAGTTTAAAAAAAATTCTACTTTGCTTTTCACAAATATTACTCAGTTTTTTTAAACTATAGGCAAGATAAATTTATTCATGAACAAATTAAAACATTTATGACTCTCGTATTAAACTATTCAAGTAAAAGTCAAAAATTAATTCATACCTTTCGAAATGACCTTAAATAGTACATTGGTTTCTTACATAAGTATTTTTTGTTTGTTTTTGTTTTAAAAACATCGCCATAACTCATGGTACAACGAATTAAATTGCTTGACTTCTCTGTAAAATAATCATCGGCTAAAACTGGAAGAATCTTTGAAATATTATTTGTATTTTAGGTAGCCGACATGGAAACTAACATAAGACACACTAAAGCTTGTTTGTTGTTTATATTTCCGATCCAAGTCCAACAAGCTGGTACGTTGATTAGCATTTCATTAGCAGATACTATGAGTTCAATGTCTGGAAAACTCGATAGTGAGATTTAATAAATACAACTTGTTTTGTGTATTGCGAGTATTTCCCGCGAACCGCCGCTAGGGGAGCTCCGGTCGTGGCCCGCCTTGACAGATGACGGTCGAACGTGCGTACTCTGGCGGATAGTAAGTACATCCTCCGCTCTTGTGAGCCATCTTCTTGGTCCTGGAAAACGAAAACAGGTCGGGTAGGGGAAGTAGCTGTCAACGTTTGTTTCTGAGTCTCCTTTCTCCGCCCCGCGTGCCTCGGATGTGTCATACCCCTGCCCTAGGCAGGCGTTAGCTTGTAAGACGTAGATCAATTTATTTATTTTTTTGTTATCGTGTGTGTGTGCGCGGATTCCTCTCTCTGGTGACCGACTTAACGCGAGAGGCCGGGGCGGGTTATCGATTCACATGTTGTTCCGCCGCGCTTGGGATCCGAGCGGCCCAGCGACGACAGGTACCACCACACCGCCCTCTGAAGAGTCGCCCACGACGCCCGTCGCTAGCCCCGGGACGTTCGGCATCCTCGCCAACTGGTACACCAGACTCTCCGCCATCAGGAAGAGGCATGGGGTCGGCTTCTCTCCCAAGGCTATGCTCAAAAAGGTCCTGGTATGTTTTGTCGGGGAACTAGGACAGCTAGGTTGTTTTGTTTTTTTCTCCCCTCTCTTGTCAGCTGATGATGTAACAGGTGTTAGTAAACAGGGGTATGTATCTGTAGAGTCGTCCAGGTGGAATGTTGGCGGGCGAGATAAACCATCACTTGATTAGGGAAACAAACAAAAATATGAATATTTACAAATTAAATCTGATACAAACCTAACTACACTAAGATTGCGACAGGAAGGACAGCTCTTTATAAAATACAAACATTATTTTTTTGCGCTCAAAATTGATAATATTTTACTATATTATTATTTTATAATTAGGTATATTATTATACACACACACATATATATATACATATATATATATATATATATATATATATATATATATATATATATATATAT
>CABFWO010001656.1:36667-89599 GCA_902155825.1 Timema genevievae
GGGGGGGGGGGGGGGGGAAATTCACAAATTATTTATTTGTACACTACCGTCCAACTATTTAACAAATTTTAAAAATAAAAATCTTATCACGAAAAGCTATTCCCAGAAATCAATTTTGAACTCAATCTTAAAAGCCATTAACGAAATATTTCTAATTTTCTAAAATGTATCACACTTTGAATTAATTTAACTTTTTCCAAAAATCAGTCATCAATAAACTACTATTAAAAGATTTTTTAAAGAATAGCAAAGTATATCCTATATAATTATTGATAATGTTCAAAAACTGAACATATATCCATTTTGAACCAAATCACTAGTGCAATTTCTTAAAATATTTAAATAAAAAAAACAGTCATCAGTAAACTATATTCTGAATTAGATTTTCCTCCAAAAAAAAAAGTTCAAAGTTTAGTTTATCATTTCACACATTCCCAAGGTACATATTTTAAATAAAATCACTATAGCGATTTTTGAAATAGCTCGAATTTTTAAAAACACTCATCAGTAAACTGGTACCCTTAATTTGAGGGCTAGGGTTAAAATTAAAATATCCCTTTGTAATACCCTAACATCTAAATATAATGTTTGAACAAAATACATCAAACTAGTTCATATCTGTGTCCAGTCGAGGTCAAAAATTTTCCGTCATTAAAATACTCTTTCTTGAAATGATATAGTAGAAAGATAAGGCTTACAAATGAGAATAAATATTGTATGTGTGACGTAATAACTTGAGAGACTATGTGCACTGAAGCATGTTAACACTTTTATTCTAGGAAGGGGGTCACTCACTCCCTTTTTATACATTCTCTAATATTATTCTGAAAGATTTCCTTTCATCAGTATTTTATATATTCATCTTCTATAAAATATATTACATGTATTTTAAAATTTCTTCTCCCCCTCCCCCCCGGGTGGTTTACACTTTCCACTTCCTGTGTCCTTAAAATAGCTCGTTGCAGATAGTTCAGGTAGGCATTAAGCATCATGACACACACATAAATATAATAATTATTTGGTTGTTTGTGGGAAAAGGACTCCTTGAACTCAAACTAGGATTAAAAACCAACTCCAAATAGCGTTTAGCGGCTTCACACTTTTAAAACAATTCTAGGTAAAGACCACTCCAAATATGTTTAAGACAACCAATTTATTAAAACAAAAATCGCTGAAGGAACACCCTTCAAAGTATCTTTTAAAATACATATAATTTTTTTTAAATCCAAGATAGGACCGCCCAGAATATCTTTCAGGCCCTCGTCTGTCTTTGAGGGGCCAAGTCACCCAAATCCCTCTTGATTTCAAAATATTTTGTAATGAGTGTTCCTTCCTCGAAGCAGTCTGTACACATAGTAACAAGCGTGCCACACAAGACCTCCTGAGTCGTGCGACCAAAGTTCGTGAGTGCAAGTTAGTGAGAGGTCAATGTAACTTCTTGGCCAATCTCGACAATCTTTTAGACCTAAATACATCTCATATCTGGCTTAACAATTTCTCACACTTTCCTTGTCTAGATTTCCGACCAATCATCATCTCACAGGAATTTGGGGTTGTTTTCCAGAAGGTCATTGTTTCCTTTTCCAATCGCACCCGAGTAATATTGTATTTATTCTTTTTGATTCTGCACATTTAATATGCTATTTATATTTCCAGAGTGAACACCATATATATTATTATTTACTTACATCTCTGACTGTTTCCAGCCACCTGAGGCTTGGGTCAATTTTTTATTTAAGTCATATACTTTCCACTACCGGCTTGGTAGGCTTGTCGTTCGTAGCTTCATATGCCTTCTACAGTAGCCCCATGGCTTCTTTGGTGCTGACTGACAGCTCACAGCTGAGACACCTGACAGTCAAAATTTAGGTATATACCTAAATTTTGACTGTCAGAAGTGACAGCTGCTAAACATATGTTTTTGCAGATCATTCGGTTCAGCGTAGGGATACATAGTTTGGTCTGGTGACTTTTCAAAGCCGTCAGCAGTCAGCTGTGAGCTGTCATTCAGCACCAAAGAAGCCATGAGGCTACTGTAAGTTAACTTAAGACTAGGACAGGTACAACATTCAGTCCCCGGCTGTTAATTTAACAATGTGAAAAGCTAAACCCATATTTTCATCGATGATAAATTTTCGGCCATGCCGGGAATCGAAACCGGAACCCTTAACTCAGTAGACAGAACCGCTACCGAATGAGCTAAGGTGTAGAACACAATATATATTTTCCCAATTGTGCACAATATACGATTTATTTTTCCAAATTGTACACAATAACTAATTTTCTTTATTTTTCTCGATTGTACCCAAGCATCACTTTTCTTTATATGCCCCAATCGTACACAAGTAAGATGCAGGGAACGCGAGTTAAGGTCAATGTTTTTGCAATTTAAATAGCAGCACTTTTTTTGGACAAAATAAATAAAATATTGCTTATATACAAAAATAGTTAAATTGTCTTCACATGGTGATATAACCAGTTGTTGAAAATCTGTCCTGAGCATTGTGGCGTTATTTAAAACAACCTTAAACTATAAGTCTATACAGAAGTAATATTTGATTTATTTTGACAAAAAAGTTTTTTTTCTATAAAAACTGCAAAAAACACTGTCTTTTGCTCGCGTCCCCTACACTCCCAACTTAAGGCTGTTAATATTAATGACGGTGAAACTTATGGCTTGGCATACTAATCCATGAAAGTAGATTTTAAAACGTTTCTTCCTACTATACGCTTGGACTCTACTCGATTTAAATAGGAAGGCAGTTTTGGATCCATATTTGACCTAACAGAAAAACCTGTTTCTGTAAATTATGTAAACACAGTTTAATTCGTGTAAAAATTATGTTTGTGGGTCTCGAGTGAACTAAAGTGTCCGACATTGTCAGTCCGTGGAGCTATGACGCTTGTTTTGTTTGTTTCTTAAACTTGGGATGGATGCCAAGATATAATAGGAGGGAGAGGGGGCAAGAGGCGCGTCACAGGGGGAAGGGGAGTAGAGGAAGGTCTCGACTTATCATTTTCGGGCCAATATGACAACAAAAACAATATCAAGAGACTTTCTAAAAAAGGTAAAAAAAAACTGTCGCTGGAGAAGGTCTAAACTCTAAGGGGAGGCTGTCCAATACATTCCAATTTCGATACCAAGGGCTTTATTTTACGTTTAGAAAAGTTATTATACCTAATTTCAAATATTCATACGTCAAGTCAAGTAATATTCAGCTGTCCCGTTTGATAAAAATTATCAATATCTACAAAACAACACTAATAATTTTTTTATCACCATGTCTTACTATATTTTCAGGTTATACACATGTATGATAATTATTCTAATGTGATAGGGATGAGGAAGGAAGCATTTTAGAGGTAATTTACCTGTATTTGCGTGGAAGGAGAGTGAAAAACCATTTGGGGAAAACCACCTTTGTAAATCTAATCTCGCCGTCATCAGCAGGCCAGTCCAACACGAGAGTGACACCTTAGACCATTTGGTCACTTAAGTTGTTAATAATATAATAAAAGTTACCAATTTTGAACGCAAAAAAAGTTTGTATTTTATAAAGGTGCCTTCCTATGAAAACTGTAGACCTATTTTAGAAGGTGAACCTTGTTTTAATCCTTACAACCTGGTTGTTTGCGTACAGTTTTGTCAAATCTTGTTAAATATGTCTAGTCCAACATCTTATCCGGTCACTAGTCTTTTCTACTGAACCAAGAGTCCCGAGCTCGTTTCCTGATAGGGCTGCAACATTATAGCAAAATAAATCAAAGCGTCCCCTTTCGCGGCTATTAATTTTGGGCCTGAGGACTGGCTGTTGTGACTTTTCTGGGGCTTCTAGAAATTACTTTAAGTCATTTAGGTCTTGCTGACATGATCAGTTGGTTCTAAAGTGCTCTTTAAGTAGCCTTAATAATACATTAATTTTATTTGTAAGTTTGTCAATGAGATAGTTATAGTCATTTAACCCGCTTCGGTGGCCGCATGGTCTAAGGCGTCGCTCTCGCAATAGACTGGACTGCCGATGATGGGGAGAAATTGGGGATCGAATCCCAGTCGGGTCTACTAGGGTGGTTTTCCGTAAATTGTTTTCCACTCTTCCTTAGCGTTAATGCGGGTACATTAATCTAAATTCAACTTTCTTCATCCTCAGAACACTTAGTACATATTATTATAGCCCGGATGGGTGGTAATACCTAGTGCTACAAAGAATCAATGGTGGCCGCATGGGTTAAGGCTTCGTTCTTGGAATAGACTGGACTACTGGTAATGGGAGGTGGGTTCTAATTTCATCTAGGTGTACATAAGGCGTTTCTTCTTAAATGTTTCTCCACTTTCCATCTCTTGAAATATGAGCAGATTTCTTGTCATTGTTACCTGCCTCATCCCTCCCCTTGCAGTAAAATTAAATTTGAATAGCCCGGACAGGTTACACACACTCTGGTAAATTTGTATTAGCATTCACTTGAAAAACAACTGAAACCACGTTGTAGGAGATATTAATAATTTACTCTGCTCATCCAGTTGCAGATCGAACCTCGGCCTTCCATTTCTTGTCCCGATTAAAAGTGTACATTTAAATGTTGGAGATTCTTGATTTTCGTGGTATCCACTTTCTTATTAAAGTTCTACTAAAGTTGAACAAAATGTTGGTAGTTCACTCAAATTGATTAGTTGATTGGGTGGAGGAAGGTTGACAAACTTGTTGGTTGACCTTAACGCGATGTGTGGGTCTTTTGGATAGGAATGAGGTGTAGACATTTTAATATGTTGTAATAAAGATATGAACGTCAAATGCAACTAAAAAACCTCTTAATTATCAATTTAAAATTACTTAATGGGGTGTTAAATAATTAATACTATTTTTACTTGATATACATCTGTAGCATCATTGTTGGAAGGTTTGAAAAGCTTCCTCTCACTTTGTCTCACATGACTAAGCCCCGTGAAGTATCTTGAATAGGCAAACACACTGACCTTCCTGCTAGAAGGGTCGCATCTTCCTCTCCTTGGGCGTGTCTGTATAAATGAAGCCCCTTACCGGATTTTATGTAGGCAAACATTCTTACATAACTGCTGGGGTGGTCCCATCTTTCTCTCCTTTACCATCTCACGTGATAAAAAAAAGCCTCATTACGTATATCTGGTAGGCAAACATTCGTACATAACTGTTGAGGTGGTGGCGTCTTTCTCTCCTTTACTTTGTCACATGATAAATTAGCCCCTTTACGTGTCTCGGGTAGGCAAATACTCTGACACAAATGCTGGGATGATTGCATCATACTCTCGTTTACCCTGTCATCCCTTTACGTATTTCCGGTGGGCAAACATTTTCACAATATTTCTAGGATGGCAGCAGCCCTCTTCTTCCTTTGTGCCCTATAAACACTGACATTGTTTTCGTACTTAATTCACTATATAAACTTATAACGAAATAATAATGTCAGTAGCTACTACAAAATACTAAACGAGACTTAATACACAGTATATAGTTATAGTAATTGTTTTTATCCTTGATTTATTAATAGTTGATATTACCAACAAAAATAAATCTTCTTTCATTCAATTGTTTGGATCTTTATATTAAACATTTAATGTGTATTTTTAAAACAATCCTGCATAAATGTTCTTAACTATGAATATATCTATGAAATATATGTAATTTTAAACCACCTCTCTCTATATTTGTTTCATAAGTAAATACATATTTTTCCTTTTGTTTTTACTATACTTAGCACTTAACACCACGTCTCACTACCCGTTCGGGCTATACGCTTAAGTACTAATCATGCTAATGGGTTAGGAATTGAATTGGGAAGGTTGAATATAGAGGAAGTGAACCCGCATTTTCGTGGAGGTAAAGTGGTAAACTATTTAGTAAAAAACCACCCCTAGTTCACCCGAGCGAAATTTGAACCTTTATCTCCCCGTTCTCGGCAGTCTAACTCAACACTAAACTTGCGCGTCAGCTAACTAAGCCACTGAGGTGGGTATTCTGTTTTAAATACAGGGACAAAGCTGTTAAATTTACTAACATAAGACTACTTAAATATGTCTTTAGCACATTTGCTTGTACTTGAAGATCGCCTTCGCTTCTACCAAATCACGCACAAGTCTACACGATAGTTATTTGTTTGATTATAGTCATCCTGATAGTTAATCGTTCACAGAATAAGGATTGATTTGTCCTGGACTAACTACAGTCAAGCCAGCGTAAGATAGGTGGTAACTGACATCTGGCAAAAAAGTTACCAGATCCTCATGTATCCATTCGACAAACCATATGATCTGCAAGACCATAATTCATGTTGAGATGCCGTCATTTTCACAACAAAATTAAATGTTTTTTAATTAAAGTTTTTTTTAAGTGTTTTTACATTATTGAAACACAAACTAATGAAAATAACCGCTTGGATGCTTGAATTTTTTTTTCAAGCCGCGTCTGTGGTTAATTTAAAAATGCTTTACAAACGAGAGCTTCTAAAAGGCTTGAGCTCTCTTCATAAATTAAGATGGTGAACCTGAGGAAATCAAGGGGGCTTATAGCGTTATAAAAACCGTATTCGGTTGTGTTTATGCATATGGGCTTATTAAATAGAAATGTTTTTATTTTCAAATTAATATTTTGTACGGCGCTTTATTTAAGCTATAAAAACACATTAACTTATTTTGGTTGCCAGCGAGAAGAAGGTAGGCCTACAAGTGTGACTCTAATACTCTAAAATGTATTATTTCATGCACTATAATATCTCTTGTTTCCACAACCTGAAAAAAACCAATATAATATTTTTTTTCATATATTTTGTTCTTTCAATTAGTTACGATAAAGCCAACTGTACAGTAATCCTTAGGGAAGTGTTATCGTAAGACATTAACACATTTTGTTGATAATAATTTTTTAGCACTGCGTCTTACTACCGGTTCATGTTATATGCCTATGTACTAATTACGCTAATTTTGTTTTAGGGATTAGGAAGGTTATATTTAGAGGAAGTATACCCGCATGTGCATGGAGGAAGAATAGAAAATAATTTTGGAAAAACTACCTTCAGTACACCCGACAGAGATTCTAACCTCGATCTCTCCATCTAGTCTACTGCGAGAGTAGCGCGTTAGACCACGGGGTCATCGAAACGGGTACAATAATAATTATTTCTAAATAGGTTGGTTAATGTTAGGGACTTTTAACCAACGTTTGCAATAAAACTCTTCTGCAAGCTGTCAGTTTCCGCCATTCCTCCGCCTGATGGGCTCAACATCTCCTATGTGTAAACGGCATTATTCTCTCACGTGACAATGAAATGCTCTGACGTATCTCGGGGTTTGACAGACATTGTTACCTCACTGCTAGGAAGGAAGCAGCACACCTCTCACCCCCCTTCAGCCAAATGACGTTTCTAGAGCAGGCAAACAAAAGGACAAGTTTCTGTGGTTGGTTTTGTTTAGGTTTGGCTATATTGAACAATATTTACAACTTTTTGTCATTTTGATATATTTAAAATTTGGAAACATTTCGTTCAAACTTTTCGTCATTTTGGTAGACCGTAATTCTTAACTTCGCAGGAAGCTTTTAATTTTGCCAGATGTATTTAAAATATTAGTAAGTAAGAATTACTGTGGATGATGCTGGTCTCTGCGGCTTGTACCAACTTAATGTATGTTCTTATTGAACAATGACTCGTGGAGCTTTATTGTCGCTCCAGCACACCGTTTGTGGAACACTCCTCTATGAAATGGTTGATAAGATTCGGTTCAATTCATTATCAGCATCACCTATCACAAGTTGTTATGTATGTCAACATTTCTTAGTAACAAATAAGTGAAATAACTTAAATTGCTTTTAGTGAATTTAAAGTTGCATCGAAAAAGAAATAAACTTGTAGTAAAGTTAAAGATTATTTACATGTTGATCCTACTACAGTTACAATTTCTTAGCAAATAAACCGTACGAGAACACTTTTTGAGACACAACTGCTTTTTAAAAAAATCACATCCTTCCTTGACTTATTTGAGATAGACAAACATTGTGACACCGCAGTTGGGAGGGTAGTATATGTCTACCCCTTTGTTCATCGAGTAAGAAGCTCCTTGACTTATTTGAGATAGACAAACATTGTGACACCAAAGTTAGGAGGGTGGTATATTTCTACTCCTTACTTTATCTCGTGAGTAAGAAGCTCCTTGATTTATTTGAGATAGCCAAACATTGTGACACCGCAGTTGGGAGGGTAGTATATATCTACTCCTTACTTTATCTCGTGAGTAAGGAGCTCCTTAAATTATTTGAGATAGACAAACATTGTGACACCGCAGTTGGGAGGGTAGTATATTTCTACTCCTTACTTTATCTCGTGAGTAAGGAGCTCCTTAAATTATTTGAGATAGACAAACATTGTGACACCGCAGTTGAGAGGGTAGTATATTTCTACTCCTTACTTTGTCACTTGACGTACTTTGCCCCTTGACGTAAGAAACCCACCTAAGTATTTGTTACCAATTCACTTTGAAAGTTGTCCTCAGAGTAGCGGGCTATCTTTATATATTCGGATCGCCGTAAGAAAATGTTGTAAAGTGATTAGAACATTTAATATTATAGCTATAAAGTTGTTGAGAACAATTATTGATAAAACTCTACTTTGTGACCTTCAAACAATTCGAGTTTATGACCTCTGACGTTTATAAAATGGTGCCCCACGATATTTTAGCGCAGATCTGACAACATTACCGAGTGTGTTTTAGCTTTCCTACTTTGTTATGTTAGGAGCTTGTTTGTCGACTAGTCTCCCTACAGATAAAACACTTAGTAAACACACGTCCCTTACCAAGCAAACACTGCAACGCGTCTGGACCGCACGATCTCGTGTTGTCTGAGCCATTATGTGTTCACACACACACACACACACACACACACACACACACACACACACACACACCACAGCCTTGAAATGTTGTTGAGGTTACTGCCAGGGTCGTAACAAGAGTAGATGTTTTGAAGCTAGTGCTCAAACCGTACTCACCCACCACCTCAAAATTGTGACAGTAATTATTCGACTTACGCGGTCATATTAGTTACGAAAGTTTACACTTGAGTTAAGAAACCGCGTAAGTCGAATGATGCATTAATACGGTGCGGTCTGAACATATATGTTAATGTAAAAGCATAATTAAAGCTAAACATATTCTGATTTTGAAAAGAGAAATCTGGGAAAATGAAACGTGTTTTAAGGGGGTGACAATTAAAATGATGATGGCGCTATCATTTGTGCGTCAACTTACTAGTAACACCATCTATTATGGTTAAACTGCTAGATATATGGCGTTGCTAGAAGTAAGACGAAGTACCGTAATTACAAATCTTCGAATCTGCATAGTTATAATCCGTTAAAGTCTAAGGTTTACTCTATTGATAATGTATTTATGTATTCCTTCTCAATTCTTAGTTTGGTAATTAATTGGAGTCTTAAAAAAAATTGCCCAACACCTACAAACATATCTATGTTTTAAAATGAAATGAGTATAAGAAATATTCAATGTTTTAAAAAAATATATCTTTCAGTTATCTGTTGGGGAACTTGCTCCCACGAGCCACTGCAGATATAATTCACCTCATTGCCCCCCTCTCCCCCACCAGCCTTAAAAAACTGGGTATTGCCCTGCACACTCTCAAGTATTAATCTACGATAAAGGGTGTGTTTTGTAGCTGTCACTTTTGACAGGGAATTAATTTTAACAGATGTTAGATAATTAGGAATCTTTTGTAACTGTTGGCCAATCTAATTTTTATATAACTGATAATTGTGCCAATATGGTATCTATAATAGCAAGAAACCTTTTTAATAAATTGTGTGGTTTTAGATTCTGGTGTCACCCTCATGTTGGACTATACTGCCGTTTGCAGGGATATTGGGCTTCAAATCCCGGTCGGGTGTACTGAGGGTGGTTTTCTCGAAAAAGTTTTCCACTCTACCTCCACGCAAATTCGGGTACACTTTCTATAAATTAAACCCTCCTCATCCCTAACTCATTAGCGTAATTAGTATATTTGCGTCCAAACTGAACAAATAGTAATACGCGGCATTAACAATAATATTAGTATTAATTTCGAAGCATTTGATAATATCTATCAAAACTGACAGTTGCAAAAATCATGAAAACTTATAAATATATAAAAGTGGTTTTAGAAAATGTAATAATTATCAAAAAAGGTTTTTCCTATCTTAATATGAGCAAGGATATGTTGTAGTAATGCACGACAGCTAGAGAAAATACTAGATATACTTATGGTGCGTGACCTGGCGGTCTAGGGGTAAGGTGTAGGACTTCTGTGCTGGGGGTCCGGGATTCAATCCTTGGTCCCGGCACAGATTTATCTGATTGCCAAACCCTTCCTTCACCTCTGACAAAGACGTGTATTAATCACAACTTATGACTGTGTGGAATACCAGGCCTCGTGGTTCGAATCCCACGTTAAACTGTAGGTCCTCCATTTCATCTCACAATCACCCTACCATTACACATTAGCCCAAGTGCGTACAACCCGAATGGGTAGTAAGACGCGCTGCTAATAATAATAATAATAATAATAATAATAATAATAATAATAATAACAATAACTAGATATACTTTAACGTTTTCATACGTCATGTCATGTGATATTAAACTGTATATTTTGATATATATTTTCAATACCTATAAAATAAAATGTGTATAATATAATTTCCTAAAATGTGGTGTATGTTATTACACCCCCTCCCCAGAAGACCCTATATGACCTAGAAAGCTGAAACTTTGTACACTTACACAGGATGTTTGGAAACTCATAGCCCAAACTGCACATATATTGTGTTTGAACCAACAGTAATACAAAATCCCTACACACTTACATCCGGAAAACTATGCTAACATCGTTAAATTATGTTCAAAGTTTTGGCGCACAGTGTCGAGAGAGCAAAACTATGCAAGCATGCGTGTACAACAGGTTGCATAGAAGTTAGGTGCGCGGTATTTAGCGTGATGAGGGGTGGGGTGTAGGGATTCAAGTACATCTAGTCTGGGTCTGAACCTCTATCATTGACATACCAGACTAAATAAGCTCGACATTCACACTATGTGCCTGCAGATGCATCTGATATGGGCAAACAAGTATTTGGTTTGAATCTCGGCTGGTGACTTTATACACGATAGAAGATAAAAGTTTGAAGCAATCTGTTGTCCTAATTGGGGAAAGCCTCCAACTATCTTAACCATTGATGATAATACAAATATTGGATAAGGTTCGCTCTACTTAAAAACCACGTGTTTGTCTTGTGCGAGTATATTCAGTTTCCGCTGAAAGGTAAACCATACTTGATAATATTACCTTTCAGGGTAAATTAAATGAACATATAATTTAAAATTTAAACTAATTTCTACATCCCCATCCCATTTCTATAATTAAATGCTGTTAACCTGACGGTTAGTAAGATATAGTGCTAAAATATTCTTAAAAAAAACCTATAGCATCAGCTCGTTATATCGACCGAGCCGCCGCCACCGTTAGCAATGATAGTGCTAACATTTGCGTGAAGAGGTTTTCATGGAGTCATCACAACGAGCCCTTAGCCAGTTAATCCCAATTTTCCAGACTGGAGCCACTACCTATTTATTCAAGTAGCTCCTCATTTGTCCTCACGAGTCTGAGTGTGACCGCGTTCCAGACCACACTGCTTCACAGAAATTCTGGAAGTGCCGGTGATCAAACACGGGACCTCTACATTTGTCGTCGGGAACTCTGATCCCTAAACCACATATATAGTTAAATATGTATAGGTCATATATATACACACACATACACTTAAGTTTATTGTTGTTATTATTATTATTATTATTATTATTATTATTATTATTATTATTATTATTATTATTATTAGCACCACGTCTTATTATCCGTTCGGGTTATACGCACTTACGCTAATGTGTAATGGTAGGGTGATTGTGAGATGAAATGGAGGACCTACAGTTTAACGTGGGATCCGAACCACGGTGGAGGCCTGGCATTCCATACATTCACAATTTGTGATTAATACACGTCTTGTCAAAGGTGAAGGAAGGGTTTGGCCATCAGATAAATCTGTGTCGGGACCGAGGATTGAACCCCGGACCCCCAGCACAGAAGTCTGACACCTTACCACTAGACCACCAGGTCACCGGTTTGTTGATTTTAATTCTGCAACCTGTAGTTTTATCCTACTATTTTACTGGTTGTAATATGTCTACTATGAATAAAGATTAATTTCGATGCGAAAACCATTTTCTCCAAATTCTATATTCCAGGTAATTTTATTTTTCTAACATACCTGTTTCACAAATATATTTTGATTTCATATCTAACTTTAAAAATAAAAGGTAAAGTTAATATTTATTTTAATAGAGATCGTATATTTTTGTTACCACCTTTGATCCTCATAGTTTTTTTCTCTCTCTCTGTGATTCCAGCTTCCAGTGGCTGATCCTTTCCTCGAGAAGGTCAACATCTCTGACCTAGGTGAGTGCAAATAGTAATATAATATTTGTTCGCCGTTGGCTGGTGACTGCCTCCTTTTTGTTGGTGCTTATAGTTTCGTTGCGTTTGGTATAGTTAGAGTAGTTCACGGAACTGTAACGAGATTATTTTCCCTTGCGATATTCCCCGAACGGCCACCCATCCGATTTCCAACCATGCGAAAGGCGAATTTATTTCGCGGACGATGTCTTTTTTAGAGATAGGTTAACTCTGGGTTGTTCACGCTGTACTATAATCTTCTATCAAATGCCCCTGCCAAATATTACTGAGACTGGTGACAGTTATCCCAGAACAAACATCTGGACAGACAGACGAAATGCAAAATAGTCAAGTTAAAACAGGACCTCGTTAATCTTGGTCAGTTGAAAACATTTAAAAAAAAACTGCACAAACTAATATTATCAGTAAACACTTTTTTTTTCCTCCGCTGTCATACACCTTAGCTCAGTCGGTAGCGTGTCTGTTGAATGAGTTAAGGGTCCCGGGTTCGATTTCCGGCGTGGCCGAAAAGTTTATCATTGGTGAAATGTCGGTTTACTCTTTCACAGTGATGAGTTAACGGTAGGGGGGAGGGGTTGGATGTTGTGTCTGTTTTAGATTTAAGTTAGTGTATAAATCGTGTGCTTATATAATCATTCGGTCCAGAAAGTACACTTTAAATACCTCAAATAAATGAAATAACTTTGTTTTCCACATCCTGGTACCCATTCTGGCTATATCCATAAATTATTATTATTATTATTATTATTATTATTATTATTATTATTATTATTATTATTATTATTATTATTATTATTATTAGCACCGCGTTTTACTACCCGTTCGGGTTATACGCACTTACGCTAATGTGTAATGGTAGGGTGATTGCGAGATGAAATGGAGGACCTACAGTTTAACGTGGAATCCGAACCACGGTGGAGGCCTGGCATTCCTCACATTCACAAGTTGTGATTAATACACGTCTTGTCAGAGGTGAAGGAAGGGTTCGGCAATCAGATAAATCTGTGTCGGGACCGAGGTTTTAACCCCGGACCCTCAGCACAGAAGTATATCCATTAATTAATTGTACGTTAATTTAGTAGAAATGAGAAAGGTATAATTTCAGAGGAAATTTAGGCTACTAGAGTTGGCGTGGAAGGAGTGGGAGAATCAAATTTGAAAAACCATTCCCTAAAAACCTGACTGGAATTCGAACCCCGATCTCCTCGTCACAGACAAATCAGCTAAACACGATAGTGACGCGTTAGACCGTTCGACCACCGAAAAGCAAGTAAATACACACTTAACACAAATAATGCTGGTTTAATTAAAAGCTTCCAAAAAACTCTTTATGTGAAATCGGGCCCTTGATTTCCAGTAGTTCCTTTAAAACAAATAAAATAAAGAAAAGCCTAATATATAAAAACTAGAGGCGTCGAATCCAAATATTCATTTCACTTACGAATCTAGAATCTGAATCCTAGAAAAAATGTTAAAGATCAGGTTTTTTGTACTTCATAAATTATTAAGTTTATTTGAAGAGAGTTGTATGAATGATGAGGGCTATTTTAAAGAAATTGCACCCTTACTAGCGAATAAAGGAGATGGGAAAACGGCAGGCATAAATCACATGTGGAAAACCACCCAAGTGGAAGCGGCTGAAATTCGAACCCTCGATGGCAATACAATATATTATAAGTTTGACATGTTAGGCCACGTGATTAAAATTATATAGTTCCTTTTAAGAAAAATAAATTCTTAAAAATCACAGTCCTGCGATAGCTAGAGTACAATATTCATATAAGAAGGACCTTCTAGAAAATATAAACTTTTTTTGTGACCAAAACTTAAAACATTCTAATATTTACTTTCTCATATCAAGAGAAAGTATTGTGACGGTTAAAAAATCTATCTTGATATTATGATGAATCTTTAAGTTTTTTGGAGACACTAAAAAAAGTATATTTTACAATTCTGCCTGTCTGTCACTAACCACATATCCAAAACTGTTTTATGGATTTTGTTCACTTTACAGTAAACTCCAGATTATCCGCTATGCGGCTTAACCGCGGCATCGCCAACAGTAGGGGATACGTTTTTTTAAACGCCACGTTGATGGAGAATACAGGGGTGCCAATTGTTTTACTCAGTAAATCCCTAGGAAAGAGATAATGGCCAGAGAGACAAAAGGTTTATGAAAGTGGGACTGGACTAGAATTGACTCACAACCTGCTTAACTATCTGTAGCAGGAAGACGATACGCTCCTATCTGACAAGCTGATATTACAGAAAATACATCGAAAAGGAAGCAGCTGTATTGAAGCAGAAGACTAATACACACTTTTTAAATGATGTGTCCATTTTGAGTATACTGTACATGGATCTAAAGTTTTTTTTATTATCTTAGTGCGTGAAATATAATTTATGTGTTCATAGACGCAATAACGATAGGTGAGTACTAGTTTGAATTGAATGTGCGACAATCTCTTCTTGTACTAAATATGCGTGATTTTAATTTTACTGAGAGAGAGAATTAATTATTTTGATGTGTGCGTAAGAAGACGTATTTGATCCTACCTGCTGCTGAAGATCCGTTGATAGTGACCAAAGTAGGTCTACCTGGGGTTGTGATGATAAGCTGGAAGAACCACACGTCTTTATTTGGTGTTCACTTCACACACACACACACACACACATTATTATGTCAGAGAAAGGTGGGTTATTATTATTAAAATAAGTTATACTGAATGGTAGTGACAAGAATTGTGAGCCGCGAGGTGACGCACGTCTACCTTTGAGAGAAACACTTTGCGGACTAAAGAGAAAACGCGCGTAAAAACACAAGATAGAAAAATGTACCACCCTTACAAAAATAAATTACTGAAAAAGGGTGGTAGACAAAAAAATGTGAGGATTATATTAATTAATAATGAATTAATATAAGAAATATTTAATTAAGTAAACAATAATGAAATTTAGATTAAAATAATAAAATATAAAGAAATAAAGACTAAACAATGCGGATTATCCGCTGTTTTGTGTTGTCCACGGCACTCGCCCCCTCCATTACCGCGGATAATCGGGAGTTAACTGTATTTATCAAAAAATAAGTTAATTTAAGGGCAGTCTACTCACGGTAAGTTATTTAAAAACATTGAGTTTTTTTAAATTGACACTAGACTTAATTAAAAATGTGATTCTGGGAATAATTTTTCATGATAAATAAGAATAGCTTTTTATTTAAAAAAAATAACAAATAATTTTAGTGTAGTTTACCTGTTTTTAATTATAATTTCGTTAAATATATCTATACAATTTGATTTAAAGTTCATATATAAAGAGTGATTACTCTGATTAACAAGATGATGTGATCGTTTTTATGAAGGAATCATACTTTAGGATGGTTGACTCGAACACTATTTTTGAAAATCATTTCCGAATTCATAATATGCAATATGAGAAAATGTGTGTGATTCTTTCGTGCCATTTATTTAGTATTGTTATAAAACAAGTATTAATAATATCTAACAAAAGTGAAATATCCAAATCATATGGTTTGACTTATGGAACGCGTGAAAGTAAATTTAGCAGGGTTTGCCACGCACCTAGAAAACCGGGAAAACACAGGGAATTTTTGGTGTCAGAGAAAAACCGGGAAAACCGGGAATTTTGAAGAATCTACTAAAAATACAGGAATATTTGTTAATCTTATACATTTAACTGAAATTTTAAATAGAAGGTCTTTGGATGAACGACCTTTTTTTAATATAGCATCGCGTCTTACTGCCCTTTTGGGCTATACGCTTAAGTACTAATTACACTAATCGATTAGGCCTTAGGAAGGTTGAATTTAGAGGAAGTGAACCCACATTTCGTGTGGAAGGAGAGTGGAAAACCATTTAGGAAAAACAACCCCCGTTTCACTTGACCGAGATTCGAACCTCTATCTCCCCGTCCTCGGCCGTCTAGCATAAAACGTAACTAGCGTGTTAGCTAACTACGCCACCGAGGCGAGTGACAAAAAAGTTAACTGAAGACTAAAGCAGGTTTATTAAAACCTGTCTTACTACCCTTAAACAAGGGTTATGAAGTGACGGGAGATGTATTTCCACACCATCCTGTTATAAACATGTCATATGACTTCTCACTTGTCAGTTTGATGAAAAATGAAATGTTATTACGCTTTTCTTTATTCTAAGCTGCCTGGAAAAATGAGAATTCCCTCTGGAAAACACAGGGTAGTAGTAAGAAAACATTGTCGACCCTGTCTAGTAGTTATTCTTGCCTTTTTGTGAAAATTGGAGTGTACAAGTGAAAGGAGAAATTTTCCTTGTTCTCCCCGCGTTTCGCGCGGCCTTGAACAGCCAGGGAGCAGTGCCCGCGCTGCCCTAGTTCCCTGCCCCCCCCCCCACCCCCCCTTCCCCTCAGTTGTATAATACCACAAGGGGGATGACGGAACATTCAGGATGTGTTTCGCTCGCTTCAGATCAATAAAGAGGCTGGGCTCTCGCGAAGCTTGGGGCCGGGGTGACTTTGAAAACAGATCATTCTTCCCCACGCAGGGGCGGCGGAATCTAGGGGTGGGCAGGAGGCGACATTGCCCCCTCCTGGAATTAATTGGCCTCCCTGCCCCTGGATTAAATTTTCCCTCTCCCAGGATTAAATTTACCTCCCCCACCTCCACTACCTAATGAATTTCAAATCCTCTTGATATTACCGATTATAAAGTTGAAAATTGACCTAAAAATCAAACTCCAAATTACTTGTAGATGCACTGAATTTTCAAATGTTTCCTGAGAAGACCACTTCATATAGCTTCTAAGGACATGTGTTAGAAAATAACCAGTTGAGGAGCAACTCCAAATAGCTTCTAGAGGCATCCAATTATCAAAATTTTGCATAATTTAGATAATTTCAAATGGTTTCTAGAATTATTCGAATTTTCTAAAAATGTTGTACAAGGCTACTCCATTTAGTCTATAAAAATAATCTAATCCTCAAAAATTGGGGAGAAGGACCACTCCAAATAGCTTTTAAGGACATCATATTTTCAAATATTTGTCAGGGAGGAGTAGGGTGTAAGGCAAGTCCTCCTCAAAACTTTTTTTTTAGGTGCTTGCCTCCTTCCCCTAGACAAATAAGGTTCCGCCGCCACTGTCCCCACATGCCCTTCGTGAACTTCCATCGCTCCGGGAATGTCATTAGCAGGGGAGCTATTGGTTTAGTGATGTGCGTTCAAATTTGTAATCTCGAAATAGTGTTTTGACTTAATTTTACACCGGTGGCATTTGAAACTCGCACTTAGTCGAAACATCTGTTTCAGTGGATGAGGTAATTATTGGAGACTGTAATCACGTTAAGTGCAACTAACCAAGTAAATGCTCTTCTCTGAAAGATTTTCAAAACCTTGGCCAAAGATATTGTTATACGGATTAACAATTATGCGCAGCTCGCTTCGATGTCTAGTCTGGCTTGCCGATGACGGGGCGATCTGGGTTTGAATTCTGGCTTGGTATATTTTTATTCTAGGGGATTTTCCCTAAATGGCTTAGTACTTTCCCTCTACGCAAATGTGGGTACATTTAATCTAAACTTTACTTACCTTATTTTAGTAAATCTATGAATAGCTCAAGACCCGATGCGCTTGCGCGCACACACACACACAAAATTAAAACACTGAGATTATATAATTACAACATAGAACCAACTTTATTTTTATCCTTAAGGGAGAGCACTTAGAAGTATTGCAGACGTTTAGAAATCCCATATTATTTATAAAGTGGTTTTGTATTTTTTGATATTATTTTCACCAAAAGGTAAATGAAAGTTCTGTCAAGTTAAAAAGCTTAAATTTTAAGTTTAAAGTGATTAAAAAATGTCTAATAACAAATATTTTTAAAAAACTCACAATATTTTAAAATATTTTGTTGTGGTCCTATCAAAACATGACTTTATTTGATAGAGGAAGGCTAGATCCAGGTTGATAACTTTTTTTCTTTATTCTCAGAAGTACAAATTTTTCGCGTAAATCATAGTTGATTTCTTTAAATATAAACTAAAAATGTAAACTCTATAACTGCTTAGAAACCTGCTGATAATTTTTGCCTACATTTTGATGAAAACAATATTTTAAAATATTAAACCGCTTCTTAAATAACGCGTTATTTCTAAATGTCTGCAACGCGTTTCAGATCTCTACCGTGTATCACCCTTAACGCCTCAGAAAACACTTAAAAAGAAAAGCAAAGCAAACCATCTAAAAAATACTATTTGATACTAATAAAACTGCCACAAAAATATAGTGTGACCCCTGATGCTGTTTTAACTAAACCAAAAGATGAATCGAAAGACATTTCTTTGGCTTTCAAATCAATCAACTCATCTTTGGCCGTTTCTCAATCATCATTGATATAAACACTGTGGGAATTAATGTGTCAAGTCCTTGAATCTTCGAAGCAAAATTAATTCTGAAAGGAATCTTACGAGGCTGTCATTCTCTTCTTTCGCCAACAACTTATTCTAATAGGAAATTGATTTTTATTTTTTTTCGATCGACTCTTTTAGAGGAATAGCTTGTACAACAAAGTATTTAATTCCTTGTCTGAATCGGTTATGGATACAAATTATTTCAGAATGAAACAATTTGGTTATTTCAAACGATACAAAAAAAAAAGTTAAAATACACCTAGAATAGATCGAAGTTGTGACTCTCACACTGTTCAGAAATATCACGCTTTACTTCTCAGGTGGCCATGGCAACTTCCAGCTGGAGTTGTATCAATCTCGCGGAAACTCGACCACAGGAAAGCCAACGCACGTTGTTGCGCTAATATCCTCCAAACCAACTTCGGTGGCCGCGTGGTCTAGCGTGCTACTCTCGTGTTAGACTAGACTGCCGAAGACGAGGAGATCGGGGTTCGATCCCGGTGAGGGTGGTTTCACCTAAATGCTTTTCCACTTTCCTTACACGCAAATGCGGGTGCACTTCATCTCAATTAAACTTTACAAATCCCTAAACCATTAGTGTAATTAGGACCTAAGCGTATAACCCGAACGGGTAGTAAGACGCGGTGCTAAAAAAATAACCTCCAAGACGATACACAGTGATTAGTTTACAGCTCACATGGGAGTGAACTGATGACCTTCAAATTTAGCTACAGGTATTTTGCACAAGTACATGGTGATTTAAGAAAGGCGAGTGACGCCCAAAAATGGGGCTTTTTATTTAACCGACCAGGAAATCCTAATCTGGGATACAGTATGAATGACACCTTGTCCCACCCATCTGTCATTTGTATCTAGATTCTTCAATCAAACTTATTTCACACACAAACATAATCTTCTAACTTGTTTTGAACAATTATAATGCAAACTTGGTTGATAAAACAAGTATTTATTGATAAAACTTGGTACGCTCCAAAACCATCACAGCTACCGACGATTAGTCCACCCGTCTATAGATTGATTTTCCAATAAATGGACATTTATAGCGCTTTAAAAAAAATAAAAACTTTTTTTGCTATCAACATTGATAACATTTGACCATACTATTAGCGTTATTTTTGATAGTTTTTGATATTATCTATCAAAAGTGGCATATGCATATCACGTGTATTGACGTATGAACACATGAAATCAGATTCAATAACTTTTTTCTAGCTCTCATACAATCGATTCGTAAAAAAAAAAGGGGGGGGTGTAAGCTGAACGATTGTGGAGACGAACTAAACAAAATTGAGTTGTGTTAATTAAGGGTCTTTTCCATAAATATTCAGACACCTTAGCTCTGTCAATAGCATGTCTGATACCGAGTTAAGGGTCCCAGGTTTGATTCTTGGCATGCCCGAAAAACTTAACGTTTGTGTAATGTGGGTTTACCCTTTCACAGTGAAGGATAACGGCGTGGGTTTGGGTGCGCTAGATTTAAGTTAGTTTACAAGTCGTGTGCTGATATAATTAGTCGGTTCAAATAGTGGACGTTAAATATCTCGTATAATTTTTTTTTTTAATCTTTCAGTTGAAATATGGTCCCTATGGCGTGATCATATAGCACAGGAGTATACCTATCCCGGTGTGCGTTAAAATTGGATTAATTAAATAATTAGATTATGATTCTCTATATTACTGATGTCATCGTCACATTAAATTAGTCGTTTATCATTTAAAACGAGAGTGGCTGTCAACATCGCTAATTAACATGATTAATTAGCACTGAAAGAGAAACAACAAATAATTAAACACTAAGGTAGATTTTAATTATTCCTATTCACGTCCGAGATAAAAGGAAAACCTTGAATTTTGTGAGGAAAAAAAGATAAATACAGCCGTCCTCCTAGTCACCAGCCTATTTAACCACTCGCCACTTTACATGCTAAAATATGTAGCCTCAAGACAACACTACCATTGGTCAGTAATTATCTCTAGACGTGGACCAATTTAGACTGTCTTTCTGAAACCTTGGCCAGCGTCACAAAGACTCATCCAGAAATATAAACGCTTTTATTTATTTTTTAGCACCACTTCTTACTAACCGTTCGGGTTATACGCCTTTTTACTAATTAATAATTACACTAATGGGTTAGTAATTAGGAAGGATACATTTAGAGGAAATACACCCGCATTTGTGTAGATAGTATAGAAAACCATTTGGTAAAAACCACCCTTAATACACCCGACCAGGATCTAACCCCAATCTCCCCGTCCTCGGCAGTCTAGCCCAACGTGAGAGTAGCGCGTTGGATAGACCACGCGGTCACCCAAGCGGGTCAGGGTTTTAAACTGTTTCCAGCTGTGGTGTTGACCACTGTTCGATTTTAAAAGTGTTTTTCTTTGTTTCGGAAACTAGAAATCGCTGTAGAATTATATAGTGATTTCTTTAAACATCTTAGATTTTAATTCTTCTTCAGTCAACAATCCGAAGGTTGGTTTGATATGATTTCTATGCATCCGAAGCTAGGCATGCACTCCGCCCTTCAGCTGGTTAGTGCTGCCTACACTTTCTGGTATAGATCTCATTCACACACATTCCACATAAAAAACAGCAGCTATCACCCGCTTAGGGGGTCGTATGGTCTAAGGCGTCACTCTCGCTATAGACTAGAGTGCCGTTATGTGAATATGACTTGAATAAAAAACTGACCTGGGCCATATGCTGGAAACTGTAATGGATGGAAATATATATACGAGTATATCTATATATTACGTTTTGTTCCGCCGCGTGCTGAACTTAAAAAGGGCTATTTTTATAATGATGATAATAGTTTAATCTTTTGAAATTATTTCTCAGGTGAAGGCTTATTATAAAACATGATTTATTGCCCTAAATTCTCCCCTAATCCTCCCCTCTTTTTTTATCCGTGCCTCGCAATATTGTTTAGAGGTGGTTAGCGAAAAAAAGGCATATCAAATGTATATATATATATATACATTATTTACAACTAACATACATGTGTCATGTGTTGGAACCAGAACGAGTGAACTATTCCAACTTATCTCTTTGCTCTCCTGCTCATAACTTTTACGGCACAACGAGCAGCCGTGGCAAGCAGGCCAAGAGATATGGATGTTTTGGTCGTCGACTCGTGTCGAAACACGAATGTACCTGTTCCCCCCTTTTTCTTGTGGGGCATACAGGTTAGATCTGGCGAGGATATGTTTTATGATCACAGCAGACACCTGTTCCCCATGTTAAAAATATTCCTCCCTCCTCCAAACCATCACCTCTTTTCACGAATCTCTTTATTATAGGCACGTAAAAATCGCATTAGCGTCAGAGTGAATTTTCTGTAAGTGATACTTTGAATTACCTAAATATTTACTGGTTCCAACCTTGGGTTAATAGAGGATGAAATCCTCGATAAATCTACGAATATTATGCGAAAGAAAATAGGGTTGACAAAACTTAAACAAAAAAAAGGGGGGAGTTGCAGAAAATCCTGACGGTAAGATTGCTGTTAGACACACTCCGTACTTACTTGAAAGCCGACGTAGGCCTACTGCGTGTCTTTGGCATTGGTCCAATCCGTCATTCCTCCCTGTGTAGTTTGCGATGTTTCCGTACGAAACCTCTCGAGGTCAGGCTCAGAACTTGATCCTAAAAGCAACGTTGAGAGACTAAATCGATCTGTGTGATGTAAAAGTCAAATTGAGAAAGAAACCAAGACAGATCGTGCGAGACGGTAATGGATCCATCCCGTCAGTATTTCTTGACGTTTGTCTGTTGAAAAGGCGTCGTTTGATGAACCGTTTGTGGACACAAGAGTTGGACCATCTGGTGTATTTAACGTGCACTTTCTGAACCATCTGATTATAAGAGAACATTACTTATAAACTAACTTAAATCTAGAACATACACAACACCCATCCCCGGTCATTAGCTTATCACTGGGAAAGCAGGAAACCCACATTTTATCAATGATAAATTAATCGATCATGCCGAGAATCGAATCCGGGACCCTTATCTCAGTTTATAGACACGCTACAGACTGAGCTAAGGTGTTGCACTGTAATTATCAGGGCCCGGACTATAATGAACTAAAAAGATTACAAAAATTACCTAAAAAATTACTTTAAAAATTCTAGAAAATTACTGAAGATATAAAAAAAACTTTAAAATTTAATAAAAAAAATCGTGATAAATTCTTTCGGCTAAATCAAACACACACTTTACAAAAGGAAACTAAAACATATAAATATATGCAATGAAAAGTCTTTAACAACTTAACTTTTGCATCCTCCCTAATATAATAATGATTTACAAATACATGTTTCATAAGGTTCGGTGGCCGCATGGTTTAGGGCGCCACTCTCGTGTTACATACACTAGGCTGCCGATGACAGGACTATTGGAATTCGAATCCCAATAGTGTGTACCAAGGGTGATTTTTAAAAAATCCACTCTCCCTCCACGCAATTTTGGATACACTTTATCTAATTCAACATTTCTAATCCCAAACGCATTGGCGTTTAAAACATATGCGTATAACCTGAACAGATAGTAAGACGTGGTGCTAATAAAAATTGCTATCCCCTTTCAAACTCCGCCCTCTTCAGCCTAGTTGCAGTCTAACTAGTAATGTGTATTTTACAACCAGACAAGCAAAGAGGATACAAAGCTCATTTACTATACCTCAATTTTATCTTTTGTGGTGCTGACTGACAGCTCACAGCTGACTTCTGATAGCTTTGAAAAGTAACTATGTATCCTTCCGCCGAAACATATGATCTGCAAAAACATGTGTTTATCAGCTGTCACTTCTGACAGCCAAAATTGAGGTCTATACAAGAAACATATATGACTGTTTTATTTATTTTTTATTTATATATATTAATTTTTTATTTATTGTTGACCTTGATATGTTGATGTTAGGGCTAGTATTAATTATTTATTTTTTCCATGATATTATTTTTTTTAAATTTAGTATTTAATCCCATATTGGTTTTTATTATTATAAATAAATAATTTTTAAAATTTTATTTATTTTACTAATAATTATTTGTTGATAGTTTTATTAATAACATTATAAATGTGATAATATATTACTGTTTATAAAATTTTAAAATATTATATTTTATTTAAAAAAAATTTAAATTTTGCATTTAATCCCATATTAGTTTTTATAATTATAAATAAATAATTTTTAATAGTTTTTTTACAAATAGTATTATTAATAACATTATAAATGTGAAAAATCTAAATGTACTAGTATTCCTATAGAAAAATATATAGACTTATGGTGATCGTTAGTACTAAACCAAATATTAATGCAAGATTCTTTGATGATTGAATAGTTTGGCTGAAGAATTATAAGTAGGCCTAACCGATATTTTGGAAGCCAGTCATATCAATTGAAAAGTGGGCCTTTACAATGCTTTAATTATTTAAATATTGTATAGTTATGTGGAAAAACAACTTTTACTCACAGATTTAATTCCTTTTTTGAGCACTTCATAAAGGTCTAAGCATATTTGTATTAAGTCCCTTAACCTAGTGGTAGCCTACTGTTTAAAAACTAAAACCTTTGTGGCTATGTAGGACCTTCTTGCAACTAAATGTCAACGCCGATTAGTAGTGTAATAATTAAAAATTAAACATTTTGTGCTATTGTATGAGTACTATATAACAATTCAAACTTTTGTTTATAAAATGAAAAATAATATTCTTACCTCTAGAGAAATTCTCGAAGAAAACATATTCATTATGCTCGCCTTTACAATCTGTTATATTATTTTGTTTTAATATGTAGGCCTATTTATGATAACTTTAAATAATTTAACAAACAAAAATCAATATCCAAGAAAATATGTTTAGGCCTATAAAATAAATGACAATGACAAATCAAAAGCTATCCTAACCAACAAAAATCTATTTTAAATTCACTACTTTTAAACAGTTATAACAAAGTCTCTAATAAAAATACAATAACTTATAACTTGAAATCTTAGCCTGGTATTTTATTTATCAACACTGGAGAAACACTCGCAAGTATTTTTTATTACACTTCACAGATGTATTTGGAATAATATAAACATCATAAAACTCGAGGTTTAGCCTAGAGGCCAACACAACACAATCTTGGGGTTAAAATATTTATTTAATAGTCTTGATACACTTAAATTTTCGAATAATGTATATCGATCACTCAGAAACACTCGCTTTTCTTTTTATCACACGCTTTTATTTTATATTTAATAAATAATTATTCTAAGATCACTAAAAAAACGTTTATTTTCCAAGGATAATATGTTCACACCGAAATAATATTCTCAAAAGAACACACAGACTAAGTAGCCGAATTAATATTCAAAAAAGTCACTGTATTATTCAAAGTTGTAATAAAATTATTAAAGGTAGCAAAGATACGCCTGTAAATACTCAACTACAATTTTACAAGTATTAAATATTTTTTTCGCTTCAAAATTTTTACTCGCGCACGTGGTTTTATTAACTGTATTTTATACGAGAATTCACTGTTATAATGTCTATTTAAAATTGTTAGATTTTGGTTATGAAAATAACCGTTTGGTTGGTTGTTAAGTTTTGAAGTTTTCTTTTGCTGTTTAATTCAAATTAATTATTAAAAGCAAGAGAACGTTAAAAGTGGCCTTAAATGCTGAAAACAAATATGGCCACTGGATAGAAGCTATGCTGCCGGTGATGACGTAGGGAACTTATTTCAGTTTTTACGGCGAATCGTATCCATACACGGTGTTTACAAAATTTAAACTTAATATTATTTCAAAAACATTTTGTATCTTTTTTACTCTTTATTATCACAAACCATTTATTTATGTTAAAGATATGCGAGGCCCGTTATAAAAATATGAATAACTGAATATAATACTATTAAATGTAAAATTTCACGCTCTATTTAAACTGTAATGGCCACAAGAATTAAAAGAAAAACTAGAATGAATTAACTAGACTTTTTTTTCTTAAATTAGATTATGTAAAAGAAAATTATACTCTAATCCTTGGGGAAGCATTGTTAAAAGTGATTGATAATATTTTTAGTGATAATAATAGTGACACTTACCAAATAATTATTATTTACAAATATGTTGACAAAAGTTACTTTAAGACAATGTTGGCATTACTGATACCATCTGCTCGCTTCTGCTAGCTGTCATGTAAAACCACAAAAGTGGAAATCAGGGTTTACATTATATTATCCTTTCAACAACAGCTATGGGATTAAAAATTATGATTGAGTATTGATGAAATTTTTTAAACATTGATAGTATTTAAACATATACTTATTTAACATAAATATCTGTAAATGACTCAAAAAGGACGCAACCAAGAAAATATGCCCAACAATAAAAAATGACAAAAAAAAAGACCCTGTGAAAAACCGTTTCCTCGATCAGTGGATCATTAACAAAATGTTTATGTCGCAGGAGGATATTTGTATAGTCAGCCTTATTATAAATGTACTAGGCTTTTTACAGTACGTCACCTTTTTTTATCGAAAAAACGTTTTTTTATCTAAAACTGAGGAGACAGTCTTTTGGTAAAACGGCTAGATACCTCCAGGTTTAATGTGATGGAAACATTTGACCACAGTAGGGCTGTCCAAACTTCAGACGTTTTATAAAAAGTCCAACTCAACCAGCCGTGTTGTAAAACCTACCCCGCAGTCGTTTTATAAAAAGGCTAATAGTGAACGCTGAATAATATTTAGCACCGCGTCTTACTACCCGTTTGGGTTATACGCTTAAGTACTAATTACGCTAATGGATTAGGAATTGGGAGAGTTGAAATTAGAGGAAGTGAACCCGCATTTGCGTGGAGGGAGAGTGGAAAACCATTTAGGAAAAACCACTCCCAGTTCACCCGACCGAGATTCGAACCTCGATCTCCCCGTCCTTGGCGGTCGAGCTCAACACGACTAGCGCGTTAGCCAACTACGCCACCGAGGCGGGTGTGAACGCTGAAAGGGCTAAATATATGATCTCACAGAGAACATAGATTGGGTAAGACGATTTAGAGATTACTTCGAGCAACATATCATTCGACATGCTTAATGAGTTTAAATATTTAGAAACGATTTTAGCTACCAATAACGATAATAGATTGGAAATTAAGAAACGAATACTATTACTCGGTCAGTAAGTTGTTAACATCTCGATTGGTGTCAAGGAATTTAAAACTCAGAGTATACCAAACAATATTTTTACTGGTAGGGTGTGTGAAACGTGATCTCTTATCTTACATGACGAAAACAAATTAGGGTGTTCGAAAACAAGGTGCTTAGGAAGATATTTGGTCAAAAAAAGGGATGAATCTACTGAAGAGTGGAAGAGGTTACATAATGATGAGTTACATAACCTCTACTCATCACAATTCATTGTTAGGATAGTCAAGTATCGTAGATTACGGTGGGCAGGACATGCAGTGTGAATGGGAGAATCTAGTATCATATTGAGGGTATTGACTGGCAATGGGAAGAGACCATTGGGAAGACATAGACACTGATGGGAGATAGAGTGTAGTGAGGTGGACTGGATAGAACTAGCTCAAGATAAGGATAGGTGGCGTACTTTTGTAAGTGTGGCAGTGAACTTTCGAGTTCTTAATGATATATAGTATGTAACCAAGTAACATTAATTTCCGCACACGTATCTAAACCAGTTTTGGGGTGTAGTGTATTTCACTTTTTTTCCTGTACATTTTTTAAATCGTATATTGAGTAACGCTTTCTTTCCATCAGAATAAGTCGAACACTGGACGTTTCCTTTTAATTCAAATATATTTTTCCAGTGGGGTAGCCATTTATTTTTATACATTTTTTTAAAAACTTGTGCAAAGTTCTATTTCTCTTGACAAAGCTAAGCCAAAGTTATTTTGGCGATGCTTAATTTATCTTGCACGCACCGCAAGCTGATAATTATCTCAATTAGTGAGGTCACAATTGGTACTTATGCTCCAAACACTAACCAAGGGCTATTAACACCTGACACCACAACTATAGGATGTATACGAATCATTCATATGTATTCTAATTTTTCATCTCACCCCACTGGTATTTATTTGAACCATAAAAGTCCACCGGAGAAGTTTGGCAAACTCTTCGAAGCGTAATGTGTTGGGGATTTTTCCCACAGGCGAGGCCTTCGGAGGCTATTTCGCTAGAAACTTAGTTTTAAAATGATCCATTGGTATGTGGTTGTGTGTAAGGGCCTTCTTCATCCACCGAAAAGACCAACGTGACGCAATACATCGCGGGCAACTAGTCACCCTGCGCTAAAGTCGTAGTCTCCCTGGTGGACGAGTGAAGCATTTTTTTAAATGAAAAAGTTGCTTAGATACATTGGTAGTGAGTGATTAATTGCTTGGTTTTGACCCTCTCGGTGGATGAGGGGCGTTAGTTTGACAGTTTGTCTTGACCAACTAAATCCATGCATATTTGTTCTGAACGCAAAGATGCTTTCCTGGATAATTTAAAGAGTGCCACCTTATTCAAACGTAGATTCATCATATTAAAATCTCTATACTTAGAGTTTAATCTTCAAGATAAATTTTATACTCCCAGCTTGATATTCTAATTAAAAAGTTTTATATAAATCGTAGGTAGACTATATATATGTATATATATATATATAGTTTAATTTGTACACTTTTGGTTTTGCCAAGTATTAAACCTTTTCTACCCTTTGATGGGTTCATACTTTTTCCCTAGATTTATATGTTAACATATTTGTTAGTAAATTTGCTAAAAATAAAATGTTCAGTGTATTTATTAGTAATGATCTATCTCCTAATTATTGTCACGTCAATTATTGTCAAGTCTTGTTAGATCTATAATAAGTTACTTCCAAGCATTTCTTAGCCGTCTTATTGTTTAAGCTCTTGAGAAGGCGTAATATTCACACTATAAACATTTAGTTGATAGCCTATAATTTAGTTTACTTTATCAAGATATTTAATCGATAGTATACCTTATCAAGATATTTAATCGATAGTTTATCGCTTAGCAAAATTTTACTGGGGTTTAAATAATTTAGTTAGCTTGTTGTTTTCCTAGTCCATATCTCTTTATTATTTGTGCTGAAACCAAGTTTCAAAGTTGGTATAAGTATTTTCTTTTTTTTATACATTAGTTGTTTGTCTCCGACGTAGGTTTGTTTTGTAAACAAATATAACTTATAACGAGACCATTATAATATGTTCAACCATTTATATTTTGGACGGGCTTCCTGCTAAAGATTTTTCTTGGCAATCTATACGATCTTTTTGGGCTTGAAGGATGGGGTGAGAAAAAACGAATGGGCTACGCCATGTTTTATTGTAGCGTCCGTTCCTATCGGCATTGATCATCTCTTTCTTTATTTTCTTCTGAACTCCTCTTGCTCAAGCAATTTTTTTTTCTTTTTTTGGCACTGGGCTCACTTTGTGTGTGTGTGTGTGTTTGCGAACTCCCGTGTGTATGTGTGCTCTTGAGACTTTAGTTTCAAGCGAATTTAATTTTAGCCCAAGGGAACCTAAAAGTGATGCCACAGTAGCTGTATTCTGAGAGGGTGTTTCCGATGCGCCAAAGAGGCACGGCGCGATGGTTGGGCACACGGTCGAAGGATCTGCCGCTTATTCTCGACCTGGTTTGTCAGTTGGTGTCTGCGTTCCCCGACGAGAACGACGGGTACCTGCATGTTTGCTCCAAGTAGTTGATAAACATTGGTCGCGACAGTTATCAGTTGTCATGTTTTTTTATCTTGATTAATTCCTTAAGCATCGCGGGTTAAAATAACGTGCTCAAAAGTGTAAATAGCTGAACATCACGGATTAAAAGAACTTGTTCAAAAGTAGCAAGGCGGGTCTCTACTCGCATAGTAATAGTTCGATTCTTGAGCATGTGACACGACTGGCAAAAGGGGGACGTTCACGCGTTATTATATCGTCCACGCGTTGCCTGTTCTCGTTAATAGCTCGACGATACTTAAGTTGTGTTTCAGGATTATTGTGAATTTGCTTCATTTTTCATTATAAGGTGCTTAAGAAGATATTAAAAGCTTATATGATAATTTTATTAAAGACGTTCTTCTTTGAGGATGTAACGATTCTAAGTGGCTCCCGCTGTGTGTGCCTGTGATCCATTGTCGATGACGGGCGATTATCGTTGATGGGTCGGAAAAGGTGTGATCTAAAGTGCGCGGTCCCTTTTATAAATTTGTAAGGGAGACATGTCGGCTGCGGACGATGGTGGCGTGTCAGCAGCAGGCGTAGCACCCCTCGGCCGTCGCCGGCATGTTGAGGTTGATCTTCTACTCCACCGGGGTGCGTCTCGACTCCATTGAGGAGGAGGACGAGTTGTACGGCTTGGATCAGATCAAGGAGTTCGAGTCTGTCAGCCCTGCTTGGAAGGAGTTCCTCGCGGAGATCTTGCAGCAAGGTATATCTCGCGTCGGACACTGTTTTGTCACGTCTGCATGTTTACACTAGTGGGGTGGAGTGGGAGGAGGTGGAGTTTAGATCAAATACACCCGCGTGTGTTTGAAGAGAGTAGATATGAAGTAATAGTTTAGAATACCCACTTCGGTGGCCACATGGTCTAACGTGCTACCCTCTCAGTGGACTAAGACTGCCGATGACAGGAGATCGATAAAAGTTGACTAACAATCGGTGTTATTCTATAGGTTTTAATTATTTCTTTCAAACGTAACAACTGGAGCCTGCAGATCTCATAACTAGTAACTTTTCTAGCTGTCATATCCAATTTGACTATAGCTTCGTTATACCTCAAATTTCTTACAAATCTGATAGCTAGAAAATTCCCTAGATCTAATTCTACTCTTTCTTACGCCAAGTCATGTGATCTGCAGCTGTCAATTTTGATAAATATTATCAATGTCGACCGCAAAAAAAGTCTGTACTTTCTAAAAAGATGGTGTATTCTTAAGGAACTCAAGGATGAGACGGACTATTTAAGGTGGTAGGGAAGGGGACGCTAGGAAAGGTCAACGGTTGTTTCTGCAGTTTTTGTAGCAAAACATTTGGTCGGCCAAAATAAATCAAATATTTCTCCAGTATAAACATGGAGTTTAATTTTCTTCGCATTGTGATATCAAAATATCTCGAATATCTGTCAAGGGTGTCCTGGAATTTAATGACAACTTTTTTCTGTTCATTTAAAAAGTTCATCTAATGCCGCTATGTTCATGACAAATATTCAACAACTGTTGATATCAACATGTGAAGAAAATTAAACTCCCATGTTTCTACTGGAAAAATAATCACTTTACTTTGGCAAAAAACATGTATCGATATAAAGACTGCAAATACTGGCGTCCTCGCTCGACACTCCCCTCCCACCTTAGGCCACTCTACAAGCGGAACTGTAGCTGAACTAGGTTTTCTGGGGAAGTCATCACCTTCATCAGACTATTTATTTCCCGCGCGCTCTGCTGCCTCCCATAACTCAATTCTAACTGGCAAGGCTAACGGCGAGCGCCATGACGTTTCTGAGAATAAGATTAATTTACTGACATGCCCGCAGTCGTTGATTTTGGCAGCTGTCCTCCTCGCAGTTTCAATTGATTGCCTCATAGCTTGACAAGAGACTTTTGAGACTGACGGGAATTTTAAAATTGACGTTAGCAAGGTGTTTTTTTTTCTGTTGAGTGATCCACGTTTTACTACCCGCCCACGATATCCGCATATTTACTCTAATGGGAGTAGGAATGATGAAAGTGATATTTCGAAAAATATGTCCACATCTATACCATCCGAATCATTCCCATTAGTGTAAATACGTGGATAGCCCAGACCGGTACAATCCATTTTTCACAGGAAGAACCTTATCTAACAGCTTGAAAAGATACTATACTTCGTTTCATATGTTAAGTCATGTAATATTCAGCTGTAGATAGTCCTAATAATATCGTGGAATATTATCAATGTTGACCGCTAAAAAAAATAGTCCAATTTCATAGAAAGGGCCTCCTCATTCGCAGCTAGAAAAGTTTCTGCATCTTACTACCCGTTTGGGCTATACGCTTATGTACTGATTACGCTAGTGGTTTTAAGGATAAGGAAGGCTGTGTTTAGAGGAAGTGTACTCGCATTTGTAAAACGACCCTCAGAACATTCGGCCGAGATTCAAACCTTGATCTCACCGTCATCGGCAGTCTTGTCTACTTCGAGAGTGCCGCCTTATTCCGGGATCATGATAAACTTAACGTCAACTTAACTTTCACTTAACGTAACTTAACGTAAAGTTTATCCACGTGTTTTTAAATGGAAGCCATCACGATGTGGTTAACTTAACGTTCATTTAGGGTACGGCCAGACTGAGTGAGCGACAATATAAAATAGAACACATTGGTTGTAATGAGAGTTGGCCAGACTGGAGCGAGCGACTGAGCGCGCGCGCTTGAAAGATAGAACTAGTTCTATTTTTCAAGCGCATGTGCTCGACCCGGTACAGTATAGTTTACAGACGCTAGGCAATATTATTGTATGTTGGTTTATTGAGTGCTAGGAAAACTTCTCATTTTGACATTTTTATTACTATCGATAGGTTTAGCACACTTGCTACTAAAGGCCTAATTTAATATGGTAAGATCATAAACCATATATATATATATGTAAAACTGATATGTTAAGATACTTCATTATTATAATCAAAGGAGGCCTTTACAAATAAGAATCGTCACTAGCATGGAGAGAGGATAAGAAAACCACAACAATAAATCACTTGTCAAAAACCACCCTCAGTTCACTGAGCCAAGATTCGAACCTTTGCCTCCTCGCCAACAACTATCGAGAGCTAGCTGCTAATCACGCGCTCTCTCGCACGCTTGTCAGTCTGGCCGAATCCTATAGTAAGAGTTGTTTTGGGAGAACTTTCACGTTAGGTGAACTATGAGTGAAGGGTATCACGTGATCTCACCAGCCAATCACGTTAACACTGCTATTTATTACTTCATTTGTTCCGTATCGTTACTTCATTTGTTTATAGTGTATGTAAGCTAGATTTTACTTTTAAATCACGATTGACGACGAGTATAACTTAACACTAAAATAGGAAAAGTAGAAAGTGCAAAAAACTTAACTTCGATACAATCAGTTTGAATGATAAATATTTTATTGCAATTTAATTAAATATTATCAAAAGTAAACAATACATATAGTCACAGATAACACTATAAACATATAGTACAGATCACAGATCAACATCTATGCTCTAGAATGCTAATGTTTGGTTCAAGCTGTTACGTTAAGCTACGTGAATCGTGATAGTCCACTGATTTATTTACGATAAGGTAAACTATAAGTGAACGTTACGTTAAGTTAAAGTTAAGTTGATACTGATCCCGGCATTAGACTGTGCTGCCACCAAAGCGGTTTAAGAAAACGTCAAATTATCTAAGGTGCCTCTCTCGAAATAGATTGGACTGCTGATGACGGGAATACCAGGGTTTTAATCCCGGTTGCGTGTAATGAGGGCGGTTTTTCCTAAATGGTTTCCCATTCCCCCTTCACGCAAATTTGAGTACACTTGCTCTAAATTCAACCTTCCTTATATATGACGTGGTTAGTATACTTATGCGTATAGCTCGAACGGGTAGTAAGACAGGATGATACTTTTTTTTGCAAAAAGTTTTATTAATAATAACAACAACAACTTGTGTGTGTATATATATATAAGACCGTTTACACTAACTGCATTTCATCCTTTTTATTTCATCGACCCAGATGCGCAAGGGAAGACCAAATTGAGCGATGGAAGTAATATATATTTGCCAATATCTCAGAAACTGTTGGTTTTATACAAATATATTTCATATAAAAAATATTTTTAATAGTCCTACAATTTTGCAATGATAAGTTACCTAGTATCTCAAATAGTTGCGGAGATACGGAAATTTCCGCTTCTGTAAAGTACACTAAAAGTTATTTTCATGGGGAAATGAAAATAAACAGTTTATTTAGAATCTTAATCAACGCTAGATACGAATTTTAATCAAAATCGTTAGAGCCGATTTTGAGAAAATCAACTTTTTCTCTTTTTGCCCTTCATTAAACTACCCTTAATTTTAGGGTTAGATATCCAATTCCAAAAACCCCTCGGGGCAACCCTATGAAAACCCTCGATACCAAGTTTCAGCCCGATCGATAAAATAGTTTAGGCTCTAGTCGGAGGTATAGATAGACAGACAGACAGACAGACGGAAATTCAAAAACAACTTTTTATGATTCGGGGGGGTTATGAAACGTCGAGATTCATCACAATACTTTCACTACCTGTAAGATAGCGAGAAAGTAAAAACTCCAAATAGGTTATAGCAGCATTTAATGGTTCAAAAAATTTCAATATAGGGATACATGGATCCCACTTCCCTCTTATAGTTGGGGTTATGTGACCCCCATAACCCACTTTACTTTTAGCTTATTTTTTTAAAAAACCTCTTCATAATAACCGTTGGGATTATACTAATCACCCTATTGCGCTAGGAATTAATAAGGTTGAATTTAGATAAAATGTACCCTCATTTGCGTGGGAGGAGAGTGGAAAACCATTTAGGAGAAACCTCCCTCAGTACACGCGATCTCCCCGTCATCGAAAGTCTTGTATTTTATGAGTGTGACTCTTTAAAACCATGAGGCCACCGAAGCGGTTAACTTTCTTAATTTTGAGAAATTTATCCCTTATTATTTTGTTATTCAAGTCTGGCAACCCTGGCTATAGGTCCTACAATATTGAGACCTATTTAGAGCAATACATTGGGCTATGACCAATCATAATTAGTTACTCGTAACCCGCATCGGGGGTCTCATAGTCCATCGCGTCACTATCGCGTTGA
Organism: Timema genevievae; assembly: GCA_902155825.1. Classification (NCBI taxonomy): domain Eukaryota; kingdom Metazoa; phylum Arthropoda; class Insecta; order Phasmatodea; family Timematidae; genus Timema; species Timema genevievae. Next base: position 71,485 of record CABFWO010001656.1, read on the forward strand.
ACCGCATTGTTGATGACGGGTAGATCGGGGTTTGAATACCGGTCTGGTGAACTTAGGTGGTTTTTACTAAATGGCTTCCCACTCTCCCTCCACGTAAATGTTGGTATATTTACTCTAAAATTCTACCTTCCTCATTACTATTCTACTATCAAAATTAATGGAGACGTGAAACTAATAAGACATCTTGGAAAAATAAAGTTTTAAGTCGTTGTTAGTCGGTACTTGCACTGTAGCATTATAAAAGTTTGTGAGGTGGTTGGAGCTGACTGCCCGGCTCCTGCGAGTGAGCTAAGCGCGTTGCAGGTGACAGGGGCAGGCTAATTCAATAGACACTCTTGTTTTTAACTTCGTGGACGCTCTTTCTCTCTCTCTCTCTCTCTCTCTCTCTCTCTCTTCCCAAGGTTTTATTTCAATATATAAAGTTGGACCGCGTCGAGTCTCTTGTTTTGTCGCGTTTCTATTTGGGGTGGGAAGCTGGCGGCCCGCGAGCTCTGATGGTCTGAGAAACTCGAAGAGAGAATATTTTTAATGTTGGATAAGTTGATAGATGTGGGGATTGTATTAAAAATGTAGGTAAGTTACAAAACTCGATTAAAACACACACACATTTGGGCTATTTTACTTAGTGTAAAAGAAGACGATAGACTTAACATCGCTAATAAAAGATTAATAGATATGTGTGAGTATATTACTGTATTGATTGATTAAATATATTTTTAATTTATTTCTTCTTAAATAATTAATTTATAGATGGGGAATTTGATACTATAATCCTCTAATACCTCAAATCCTATGGTATTTGAAAGATTCGAGATTCCAGAGGTTCGTAAAAATTTCATAAACTTATCTCAAATACAATTATGTAAACATGGACTTCAAACAACCCTTTAAGCAATTTGTAAAAGAATATATAATATAGACTTGTGTAGTTTTAAGAATAACAAAACCACGAAAAAGTACAGAATCTAATTAATAGAATTTTATTTTTAGCACAGCATCTTATTACCCATTCGGGCTATACGCTTGGTTACTAATTACTCTAATGGTTTTAGAGATTAGGAAGGTCATAATTAAAGGAAATATACCCACATTTGCTGGAGGTAGAGTTTAAAACCAGTTTTAGAAAAAGTGCCCTAAGTACACTCGACCTAGATTCGAACCCCGATCTCCCCGTCATCGGCAGTCTAGTCTATTTTGAGAGTGACGCCTTAGATAGGCCATGCGACCACCGAAGCTGGTTTGACTGCTTTAACAGGCATCCACCAACAACACCCATTTGATTACTTAAACAGGCAACCATCGACAATACCCATTTGACTTTAACAGGAATCCATCAAAAATACCTATTTGACTACTTAAACAGGTATGCATTAACATCCATATCAAGAGAGTCTGTTGTGGCCTTTTAGAAATTACTATCATTATTAAAATTATTATATTATCATTAATTTTATAGTAACTTTCTATAAAGTGAGGGTTTTGTTTACTTTAAATTAAACTATCGATCCGATTCGGTTTAAAGCGTCCAAACTAATAACCTTTTGAATATTGATCGACCCTCATCGGTAGCCACGTGGAACAAATGGGAGGGGATAAGGGAGGGATCAGGGACTAGATCCCGGACTAGTGTACCTTTTTCCCCTCTAAACGGTTTCACACTATTTCTGAACACACATTTGTGTAAGTTTCCTGTAAATTCTAACATTCTCATTCCTGCTCATTTAGCGTGATTAAAATGGGCACCGTTTTTACACTTTTTGCAGAAAAACATTTTTTTGTTTAAACTAAATAAAATATTGTTCCAGTAGAAACAAAGAGTTTAATTTTTCTCCACACGGTGATCTCAACCGTTCTTTAACATCTGTCAAGGCTGTCCTGGAATTTAATGACAACTTTTTCTCTTCATTTAAAAAAGTTTCTCATTTAATGCCGCTATGCTCATGCCACATAATCAACAATTTTGGAGCTTACCATTTGAAGAAAATTAAACTCTTTGTTTCTACTTTAGAAATATTTTATTTATTTATTTAAGCAAAATATAGTTTTCTTTTAAAAAGTGCAAAAACACTGCCCTTTTATCGCGTCTCCTAGCTCAGATACCCGCCTCGGTGGCGTAGTTGGCTAACGCGCTAGTCGTGTTGAGCTCGACCACCGAGGACGGGGAGATCGAGGTTCGAATCTCGGTCGGGTGAACTGGGGGTGGTTTTTCCTAAATGGTTTTCCACTCTCCCTCCACGCAAATGCGGGTTCACTTCCTCTAAATTCAACCCTCACAATTCCTAATCCATTAGAGTAATTAGTACTTAAGCGTATAACCCGAACGGGTAGTAAGTAAGACGCGGTGCTAAATATTATATTATTATCCTAGCCTAGATGGATGGTGGGGTGCAGAGCAATGGAAAAAGGTTGGTCTCTCCTCGCCAGTCGACTCGACCTAACACACCGGCTTAGGTGACGTGTATGTCCACAGACGCCACTGCTTTGTTTGTTTGAAATTGTGGGTAAATTCCAGTAGCGTGGGTGGAAATATAACGAACGGATGCAGGTAGAATATATCCGCGAATGACACTCGCATCGTAACTGGCACGATCGCAATTGGCACCAAACCCTCGTTAAGGAACATATTTTTTAAAGAAAACTTTTTTTTTCCTTACCATCAGCGGTGGTTTAGCGGTCTAAAAGCGTTAAGTTCACACTGTCCAAAATCACTGTTTATTGGGATGTCCAGGCTCGAATTATGGTCTTGTGAATTAAGGCTGGTTTCCCTGCATATGATTTTCATTTTAGTTTTACCATCCTCTTTGTACGCTAATGCGTATGAATTTCCTCTTGGCTGTTCTTCTCATCCCGAACGCTTTGCTTAAGACTTTAATAACCATTGTGTTAAAATAAAAGAACAGGCTTCAGTGACCGAGTGGTCTAAGGCGTCACTCTCTTGTTAGACTGGCCTGCTGATGCTGGAGGAATCGAAGTTTGAATCCCGGCTGGGTCTACTGAAGGTGGTTTTCCCTAAATGGTTTCCCACTCTCCTTCCTCGTAAATTCGAGTAAGTTTATTACCTCTTAAATGCTTCCTTCCTCATTTCTACCCCATTAGAGTAATTATCATGCACGCGTTCACCCTGAATGGGTAGTAGGATGGGGTCATAATATGGGATATTTTTATTCTATAAAGTAGGGGTGGGAAATATTTGTTTAGGGGGTGAGGGGGTAGTAACAAAAAAGTTGTTAAGGACTTTATACCTCACTCTCCTCTTATCCAGTTGATAGTAGAAAATTGGATGCTTCTAGAAGCTATTTGTAGTGGTCCTCGTTTAGAGAGTTTTTAAAAATTATACTCTTTTAACAGCTATTTAAAATAGTGCTCCCCCGAAATTTTTTGAAATTTGGATACTCCTAAACGCTATTTGGATTATTTATGTGGCAAAGTTTTTTTAAATTGTTACGTTACTAAAAGCTATTTTTTAAATTGCTAATTAGTAATGCCTTAGAAGCTATTTAGAGTGTTCTTCGCTTGACTTTTTTTTTTCCTCCCGAGAATTAAATTCCTCTAGAAGCTATTTGGAGCGGTCCTTCCCTGTCACATTTTTAAAAATGATTGCCTCTATAAGTTATTTGAAGTTTGATACCAGGCCATATATCTAAGCTTCATATTAAAAACTTCGGTGGTCGGGGGATGGCGGGGGGAGGTTTGAACCCCATAAACTCCCCCTCCCTAAGCCTATGCATATCACAATTTATGTTTTCAAACTATTGTATTGTGTCGTGTGGCAAATTTAAACACAATGACACAAACACACACCATTAAGCGAGTTATTTAAAGTATTTTATCAACAGTAGATGCAGCTTTCTGTTTGTATCTCGTTTTGTAGGCACATTTACAATGATTTAGTCGGTCGGTTTTTAAATTTGATTGGGTCCTCTAAGATCGCGCCGGAAAAAAAGGAAAGCTTAAGTTATTTTAAGTCACACCGAGCTAACAATGCCGATGAGTTTGAAATGTTGCGATTGGCTTGGAGAGCGTCACGTGAACACATTTCTGATTTTTTTTTTCGGAAAACGTGTGAATCCACTGTAACATGTGAATTGCTGCGCCATTCAAACAGATTCTGCTCTAAATCTTCAACTAACATGTGAATCAAGCTTTTACTCTTTCTCCCATTTCTTTTAGAATCAAAACGTACATTTATTACCTTGTTCACTACTTGTATCGCAAGGTGAATTGAAGTGGCACGATGATGCCAACACACGCATCCTATGAAGGTTTGGCATGACGTGTGTGGGCTATAGTGTCTGAACATTCCTCCTTCCCGTGTTACATTCCGTCTCGCCAGCTTCCCCCCTTCCACCCTTAACCTTTACTGTTAAATCATTTATTCTTCTCGACCCCCCTTCAGCCCCCCCCTCCCCAACACACTCGATTTAAAAATAGTTAGAATAGGCTCGTTTTGCTGTCTGAATCCGTTGTAACCTTCGTTTCGACGCGGAGCTTTAGTTGGATGATCCTTCTAGAAAACAACTACAGAGTAATCTCTTAATAGTGGACACCTTCCAGAAGGGGGAGGGGGGAGGCTGTTATTAAAATGTCGGTTATTTGGAAAAATATGTTTGTAATCATACTTATTGAACACACTTTAATCTATTTGAATCTATATACTGTGAATATTAACTACAGCAATCTAATAGCTGCACTGTGCAGTATTGTATACAGGATGATGATGATTTATGACTAATGGCAAAATCGTCTACGTAGCTTAATGTACAGATTGCATAGTACACAAAACAATACGCAAATAAAAGGAAATGTGAACAGTAGGCCTTCTGTAATGTGTATTCGCGCACAGACAACTGCTGGAACAATCCTCACTGATGGCTTGGAAGGGGTGGTAGGAACAACATTTAAGTACCTTAGTCATTACTTCGTATGCTGTCTTAGAAATTTCCAATAGAGGGGAAAGACGGGATTGTTCACACTTCACGCGGGATAGTGGCATTCCTGACATTCCTACAGTAAAATACTGTATAGCTATGGAGTGGTGTTTTCAATTTTTGTCTGATGTTTGTAGATTAATATGCGTCTCTGGAAGAGTCCGTGTCCGTTATTGGGAGGTTGTTTCACCGTAAGCGCCTATGCTCTTTTGCCAGGGAAGTTTAAACTGTCCGTTACCAAGAAGAATCCACTATTCAGAGGTGTCCGTTAAGGGGGATTCCACTGTACACCCAATATCACCTCTGAGGAAACATGCAGGCCTTATGAAGAAAAGTATTATCTTCGTTCTTTTTCGGTTAACCGTCACCAACTATCCTTGCTTGGAGTTATTTCAGAAAGGTGTCTACTGGGATAAGAAGCTACTGGCAACATCAACAAACCAGCAATACAAAACTTATTAAATTCAAGGGAAGATTGACCACATGAAAACGAGAGAATGAAAACGTTATCTTCCAACAGTCGCCATTAAGTTTCCTTAGAGATGATTATCCATTTTAACAAATGGTTGCTAATTAGTGGGTCGTGGCGTTTTCACTGTCTACGCCACGTGGCGTTCCGGGTGACTTTGGTCATTTGTGAGTCTCCCACTGTTGGGAATACTATGGTAGGATTCTGATAGAAATAACCTTATCTCCCAGCTGGATGCGTGTACAATAAAGTTATTTCTGTCTGATGATGGCACGGAAATGGATGTAAAGACGAGGTTTGTCGGAATAACAAAGGGCTTTATGTTGCTCGTCCACCACTAGGTTACCCGTTTTCGAAGAAACTACAAAGGAAGATGGCACAATTGAATGAAGACCGAGAAGATGAGGTTCCACATGTCCTCAATTGAAGATGGCACAACCAACGTCGTGAAGACGGGGTTCATCATTTCTACAACTGAAGATGGCACAATCAACGTTCGTGGAAATTAGGTTCATCATTTCTAAAACTTAAGATGGCACAATTAACGTTCTTGAAGACAATGTTCATCATTTCTACAACTGGAGATGGCACAATAAACGTTCGTGAAGACGAGGTTCATCATTTCTACAACTGAAGATGGCACAATCAACGTTCGTGGAGATTAGGTTCATCATTTCTAAAACTTAAGATGGCACAATTAACGTTCTTGAAGACAATGTTCATCATTTCTACAACTGAAGATGGCACAATAAACGTTCGTGAAGACGAGGTTCATCATTTCTACAACTGAAGATGGCACAATCAACTTTTGTGAAGACGAGGTTAATCATTTATACAACATAAAATGGCACAATCAACGTTTGGGAAGATTAGGTTCAACATTTCTACAACTGAACATGGAACCATCTACGATTGTAAAGTTTTTTTTAGCACTGCGTCTTACTACCTGTTTAGATTATACACATATTGATGAGTAAGGTTGAATTTAGAGGTATTGTACCCGGATTTGCGTGAAACACCACTTGAGTATTGGAAAACGTGAATAAATACCTATTTTATAATAAGCCGCGACACAATTATTGATTGAATTTGTTGATTTTTTACAATTTACCAAAACGTCATTGAGTAGTATATTAATAATGGCTGATCAAGTTCAACACTATATATAAATGATTCCTATTAATAGAGTTGTGCCCTGAAATAGTATATAATTAATTGTAAGTCGAGAATCAATTATATATTCAGACATATTTTAGGTTTTCAAATAAACCAGGCAGAAAAAAGGCGTCTCGGGCATTCACAACTCTGAAAACAGAATATTTCATTTAAAGCACACACTTTCTTTCCCACGTATTTTGTTTGTGTGTTCTTGCGTGCATGCGCCTAGAAATATTGATATTCCGTTACTTGAATCGAATCTATACTAAGATTCAACATATGACTCGTCAGGGACACGACAAAGCAGCTTATGTCAATGTTTGTGCGCAACGTTTGAATTTGTACCACTGTTTGTAACATCATGAAACTCTCACGCCGTGGTTGTAATCTTAGTGAGAAACAAAACTTACATTTATAAGCAAGGCCGTAGCCAGGGGGTTCAAACCCCCCGTGAAATTTTATAAATGGCTTTATTTATGGTTCAAACAATATTAAAATTAAGATACAAATACAAATTAGGGGGCTGTGTTACCATAAAAAGCACTTCAGAGAGCTTTTAGAGGTGTTAAATATTTTGAAATTTTCCTAGCCTTCAGCATTTTGGGAGTTATTTTACCATGAAAAAAAAAACACTTCAGAGAGCTTCTAGAACTGTTTATCATTTAGAATTTGTTTCTAACTTCCAGCAATTGGGGGATGTGCCCACCAAACCCCCCCTGAAATTATTGGCTGGCTACGGCCTTGGTTATAAGAACCTCAGCTTTAATCATAAGAAGAAGAATTGTGGCCAAGTTTACAAGTTTTAAGTGGCAATGTGGGAAGGGGATAGCTTGATACTCGGTTAGCTATAAATTAAGCATGTTCATTGTTCGTTTCTTCATTTTAAAACACTAGAGGCACACGTGGCAACAGAGTAGTCAAATGACCTTGTGCGTGCTCATGTGTGACGTCATGTTTTATTTGGATGGATATTGAGAGTAAATTATATTTTATTAGCAAGGCCTGGATTTTGATTACTTTTGTCTTCTCACTAACCAAGGTTGTTGGTTGGATGTGATTTCTATCAATCCGTAATTAGCGTGTACTCGGCCCTTCGGCTGGTTAGTGCTCCCTGCCCTATCTGGTAGAAATCACATGAACTAGAGGTGTCAAGAAAGTGCGGTGGTTCCCCGTCGCCCTTCCACCTTGGGTTTCTACAAGCGAAAGAGAAAGGAGCCTATCAATTTTACCAGAAAGGTACTTTCACATACTTTCCAGGGATCTTTTACATGCCACAATCGACATGGTAGCGGTGGCTATTACCTTCCATCCGATGGAAGTTGTGCTACGGATTTTTATCGTTCAGTAAAAATCCGTTGACCCCGGCTGTATTTGAACGCACAAACACAAGGTCCTTAGGCAAGCACTCTACCCCAAGACCACAGAGGTCGACTTTGATGACCTAAAAATGGTTAAACAATGACCCCAAAAATGCTATAAACAAATGACAAAATTTACCCAAAAAAAAAACACGTAAAACTGTAAACGAAAACTCGTAAAGAATGCACATGACTGTATAAAATAAGTCCTTTCAAATTGAAACTAAACGAGATATGCCTGGTATGCAATGTGAAACCTTTATTATAATAATAATAATACTTAAATACTTAGTATCGCGTCTTACTATCCGTTCAGTTTATACCCTAAAGTACTAATTTTGCTAATGAGCTAGAAGCTGGGAAGGTTGAATATAGAGGAAGTGAACCCGCATTTGCGTGGAGGGAAAGTGGAAAACCATTTAGTAAAAACACCCCTAGTTTATTCGAAAAAACATGTATAGGTTAAGGTCTTTATCTTATTTGATGGTTTTTATTTTCGATTCATTATGTAAATTCCATCTTTTACCATCATCTTGTAGATGTTTATTAGGCCTACAGAAAATGTAAATAATAATTTTAAATTTACTAAAAAAATCCTATTAGAAAAATCCAAGAAAAAAAACCTGGCACCCATTAATGTTTTGTCCTGTAATACATTTATTTCAAGGTCATAAGACAACGTCTGATAGAAGAGGGGGCGCTGAAATTATGTCCGAGGCGCCCCTGATATTAATCCGGGTCCACACGTTGGGTCGTATCCCGTATGCTATCTTGAACGCGTCGGTTTGGACGAGACCTTATATCCTAGGCGTTGTCTTGAACGCGTCGGTTTGGATTAGACCTTATATATCCTAGGCGTTATCTTGAACGCGTCGGTTTGGATTAGACCTTATATCCTAGGCGTTATCTTGAACGCGTCGGTTTGGATTAGACCTTATATATCCTAGGCGTTATCTTGAACGCGTCGGTTTGGATTAGACCTTATATATCCTAGGCGTTATTTTGAACGCGTTGGTTTGGATTAGACCTTATATATCCTAGGCGTTGTCTTGAACGCGTTGGTTTGGATGATACCTTATATCCTAGGCGTTGTCTTGAGCGCTATAAACGTATCCCGCCTCTAGTTGGTATTTTGCCGTCGCATCAAAGGAAGCGGCTAGAGGATGCAGCATGGTCCGAACGTGGCCCGAACCAAACACTGTAGTGGGTCAGAAACACACGAATGATGTGAGTTGTGGGTCACATTGATGATAGTTACGGAACGAGGATAAGATCGGTTGAAATTTGGTCTAAACTGTATCTGTGTGCATCGTCACTAAAGATGAAAATTTTCCGGTACACTTTGAATCGGAAATTTGTCTGCAGTGGTAGCTTGCGGGGGAGGGGCTAAAATTGTATAGGTGGCACCCAGAACCTATTATACTTCAAAATTTAGTATGTTAAGAGAAGAGTGGGTTATCATAGGGGGGAGGGGCAGATAGGAATCACGGAGGATAGGGGGGAAACAATTAATATCGGACCAAACTTAAAATTATTTTAGTTAACTTATTGATGATAAAAAAATTAAAGTATGAACATAAAGCGTCTACAAAGGTCCGCATTCATTTGTTTCTTTACTACTTTTTTTTTAGCACTGCGTCTTACTACTTGTTCGGGTTATATGTTTATGTACTAATTACGCTTATGGGCTTAGGGATGAAGACGGTTGAATTTAGGGGAATTGCATCCGCATTTGCGTGGAGAGTTTAAAACTATTTAGGAAAAACTTCCCTTAGATCACCCGACCGGCATCGAACCCCGATCTCCCTGTCATCAGCAGTCTAGTCTATTGCGAGACTAGTGCGTTAGACCGTGCGGCCACCGAAGCAGGTGTTTATTTCTACTAATAATACGACTACTACCACTGCCACTAATTATTATTAGGCTACTGTTGTTTTTATTATTATTTATTTAATTGGTTGAAATTATTTTACAGAATTAATAATTTAAAATTTTCCGTCTCAAATCTCTAGTTCTAGTAGTCAGTCACCCGCTCCAGCCCTGATCGCGACGGGGATACGGTACAAGTGTGGAGCAGTCCTCTGATTTCGTGTCGTGAGTAGACTTGAGTTATCTGTGGAAAGCCCACACGATAGCTCCTTCAACAATAATTGTCAACTTGCGCGTTCGAGAAGATCACAATGACCTTGCCAACGGCGTGCGCCACCTTTTATTTTTCTTTTCTTTCTGGAACATAGTAGCAAGAGGCCAATAAAGATTGAATTAGCTTTTGTTGTCGACTCTCTAACCCTGCTCTCTGCACGCTAGTCAACGAAATAATTGTAACCATCTAGTTATACTTCTACTCTTGTAGTGTTTTTTATTTATTTAATCTCTAGGCTATCGGTTATTTCATTTTCTCTCGTTTGATACATTCTACTTTGGTGGTCTATTTTCTTTCTTTCGTTCTCTTTTTCTCTTTCCTGATAGTGTAGCCACTACAATACTCATCAAGTCATGAATTGCTGCTCCTCTATGGTATATCATGTTGAATATAAATTTGTTTATTAAGTACATATTACATATTCATCTACTAGTGTCTGTGATTCCCCCAAGTAACATTTTAATACCCGTTGCACTTCTCATAGTCCACTGTGTTGTTTGCACAGTAGGGTTTTGGGCTGCACACAAACGAGCTCGGCCCTGTGGTTGGGAAAGCAGGTTGTTGGAGTTCGGCCCCATGTTTTTGGTGTACTAGCTCGGCCCTGTGGTTGGGAAAGACAGGTTGTTGGAGTTCGACCCCGGCTGTTGTGGCATTGAACTAAGAATTAATGTAAATCTCTTCTCTATTAGAAAGAAAAATAGCAATTGAGGAAAAGTATAGCACAACAAAATCCTAATCTAACCTTACCTAAGGCACAATACGATCATAAGTCTGTACAAAATGAGATGGAAAGTTTTTGTTTGGTTCATGGGGCTGAATTTATATTTCTCAAATTTTTGTAGGAAGAAACTTTTATAAAATAATAACTAAAAAAAAATGTGGTCAACATAGAAACATTTGACTTTATTTAATTGTTATTTATAATATTTATACAAATTGACCGCTGCAGATCCGAGTCTTGACAGATGCTCTCGTGAAAGTAGATCTAAATTTTCTAGCTGTCAAATAAAGCGCCTCCAATGAAAATTTAAGTTGTAAATGGAAAATGTCACAATAGTTTACACTAGCGCAGGGATGGAAGATCTATGGCACGCGATTACTGGGGGTACGAAAAGTGAAAAGTGAAAAGTGAAAAGTGAAAAGCCTAAATAATTTTGTTCCCAATGTTATATAATTTTTTGAAGTAATTGAGATTTCGACAGCCCCCCTTTTTTTTTTTCATTCTCATGTCCCAATAAACTTATGAAGTTAACGGTTAGAAAGTGTCTTGTAGACAGTTTATGAACCGAATAAAAATATCTTGGCTAACAAAATACAAATTAATATGGAAAAGATAATGTAAGTTTTTGGTTTTAATATTTATATACATTTATTGACTACCTCGCCTTCCCCCGAATGTGTTAAATTAATTGTTTTTACCTTAAGTTAGTGGTATTAATAATGTTTAAAACACTCACTTTGAAAATTTAATAAATTGTTATTCTTTAAAATGTTTAAAAAAATTTTGTTATTTATTACAACCTTTTAGCTTTAATTACTCGTGGACTTCGGTGGTCTTGGGGTAAAATGTTCGCCTCAATACCCAATCAATGTTCTTGGGTTCAAAGCCAGCCGGGTCGACGGATTTTTCTTGAGCGATAAAATTTCTTAGCACAACTTTCTTCGGAGGGAAATTAAAGTGGTCGGTCCCATGTCAATTGTGGCATGTTAAAGAACCCAGGAAGCTACGTGAAAATACCTTTCTTGGAGAAATTCCCGTGTACTGATACAGTTAGTAGGTTCAGAAAGGGCACGTTAAGTACCTTATATAAATTGAGTTGATTTTAAATACTCACTGATAAACGTAAATAAGAGATTATATACTGGTCAGAAAAGTTTATGAGGAAAAAGGGGGGGGGGAGTTTTCTAGCTTTGCTTATTTTTTGCTGACAAGGAAGGAAGGGGGTCAAAAGGATGCTCACATAAGACAGAGAGAGACAGACAAGAATGGCGCAGTGACCCAGCCACCCCAAATGGGCACTCAAAGTGTCTGAGACGTGGATTCAAGAATCTTGTTCATTGGTTTAAAAGTGCTTTAGAGTTCCTTAATAGCCATAATAATTCATGTATTAACTAATAATACTTTTTCAATTTTTTTTAAATTCTACAACTTTTTAAATTTCACCTGTTTATTAGGCCTATAGTAAATTTAAATTCAGCTTACAATAATATTTTTGTTAATTATTTCGCACCATTAATTTACATCTCTACGTTAGTAATTACCAGCATTTTATAAATTGATTAAAAATAATGGTTATTCCTGTAACAAATTACAAAAAGAAAGTTGACAAATATAACATAAGCGGGACGGGGGTGGGGCGTTTGCATATCGTTGCCTTCAAAGGAGGTGAGGGGACTTAAAATGGCCAAAAATGTTCTTACGTAATATTTAAATATCCTCAAACCTAAAATCTTTAAGGCTTACAATTAGCAGGACACTCTTCGAACAATAAGAAGATTTGAGGGTTGATAATTTTTTTTAAAAAATGGGGTTTTGTACAAAATTATTAAAATACTGGGGATTCTTTCATTAATCAACCATCAACTTTACACAGTTTTTATTCTCAATTACGTGTTATAAGACATAAACACCGTCGCAGAACGCATGCCAACAGCTCCAGCGCCACGGATGGCCCGTGAACCACGCATTAGGAACGTCTTCTTTACAGTCATCGCTCATAGTGTTTATTTTGTTTACACTCGGAGAGCAACTTTTAAAATAGCGACACACCCATTTCCGAGCGGTGCTGCGCAATGTGTTGTTTTTATGAGGACGGGTGACCTTGGATTCTCTTGGTAAGCGGGGCCTGCTTTAAAGAGAAGTCCCTAGAGACCAGCTGGCCCGTCAATTATTATTTTTGTCATCACAACTTGTATGTTTTTTCTCTTTTTTTTTACGTATATAACCTCTTTCACGACCTAATGGTGATATCGGCACATGACTTACACACTGACCCATAGGCTTCTCAAACTTTTAATTATTGGGAGGGACATAACGAACTCATTGTCATTTGAAATTAGAAAGTAAAAAAAATCTCTCGCACCAATTCAATCAACAACGATAATGATGATAGAATTAATTATCTGAGTTATATAAAAAACGTTAGCTTAATCTTGTTATTTCTTTTTATCAGCACGTTATCCACATACACTATAGTTGCGATTATCCGGCCCTCCGTATTATCCGACAGTTCTTGGTGTTAACAAGTGCGTTTTAAAATAAACAAACCTACACATATCCATCAGTAATTGATAAAAAAAAGATCGCAAACGCTTTACAACTGTTACGTTAGGGACAACAAAGCATAGCTATGATGTGCGCGGTTGACGTATAATACAGTATTATTGCAGTATTGGTTTGTGTAGATAGCAGCACTGTTTTGATTTGCCTGGAAACAAAATCTGTGTCAGGGAGGTGTAGATAGCAGCACTGTTTTGATTTGGCTGGAAACAAAAGCTGTGTCAGGGAGGTGTAGATAGCAGCACTGTTTGGATTTGGCTGGAAACAGAAGCTGTGTCAGGGAAGTGTAGATAGCAGCACTGTTTTGATTTGGCTGGAAACAAACGCTGTGTCAGGGAGGTGTAGATAGCAGCACTGTTTTGATTTGGCTGGAAACAGAAGCTGTGTCAAGGAGGTGTAGATAGCAGCACTGTTTTGATTTGGTTGGAAACAGAAGCTGTGTCAAGGGAGGTGTAGATAGCAGCACTGTTTGGATTTGGCTGGAAACAAAAGCTGTGTCAGGGAAGTGTAGATAGCAGCACTGTTTTGATTTGGTTGGAAACAGAAGTTGTGTCAAGGGAGGTGTAGATAGCAGCACTGTTTGGATTTGTCTGGAAACAAAAGCTGTGTCAAGGGAGGTGTAGATAGCAGCACTGTTTTGATTTGGCTGGAAACAAAAGCTGTGTCAGGGAAGTGTAGATAGCAGCACTGTTTTGATTTGGTTGGAAACAGAAGCTGTGTCAAGGAGGTGTGCGTGAGGCGTAGCAACATGAGGCAAACCCACACTGAAAATTATTTACACTAGGATTCCGCATTATCCGGATTTTCCGCTACCCGGCCAAGAATGCGCCACTTAAGGCCGGATAATCGCGACTCTAGTGTATATGATAAACTCTAATGGGCTAAGGATGAGGAAGGAAGAATTTTAGAAGTAATCTACCCAAATTTGCGTGAAAGAAGATTGGGAATACATTTAGAAAAAACAAACCTCAATAGTCGCTACCGGGATTCTAACCTCGATCTCTCCATTATCAGCAGGCCAGTCCAAAACGAGAGGCGCGTCATAGACCATTCGGCCACTGAAGTGGGTTTCCTTAATCATATGCATTGTTACATAGGCTACTTGTATTTTTAATCTTCTAAATTAAAAACTTATTTCTTTTACGGTACTAGGAGTGTCCTATTTAAGCATATTATTGGGGGTCTTCCCCTCTGCTAACGATGGTCGTGCACGAACTAACCTAACTTTTGAACATATACATTCGAAAGGGGATTGAATTGCTGATAATGTGGAGTTCGGAGCTTAAATCCTGGCCGGCTGTTTTTATTTTTCTAAATTATTTCTAGCCCTCCTTATACTCAAATTCGGGTACATTTACTCATCCCTGGCCCGGACGGGCAATAAAACGTGGGACAGGGTAAACCATTTCGACAGAAGGTGGGTGTTAAAATACACCAGCTAAATAACTTTTGTAGTTGAAAATTCCCAAACGAAGTTACCCCATCCACTCTGGCAGTTGCGTGTTAGACTGGCTTGCCGGTGTTGTGGGAGGTCGAGGTTCGAATCTGGGCCAAGTGCACTGAGGACGATTTTCCGCTTAGCTGTGTTTCTCTCAGGGGAAAGGAGGTTTTTTTATTGGACATTAGTTAGTTCATTAAAATCTTCACTTGTATTATATTGCAGTTTATCTATGCTGAACCCAATAAGGGGTTGGAGGGGGGAGAGCGCCTTACCTCTGAAACTAAGCCGTGGGATTGAACGTAACAGTTAGGATGCGGTTACATCGGACAAGAATTCGTACGAAAATGCTTCGTAAAAAATCTTACGAAATCTCATGAATTCTTACGAAGTAATAATAAGTAAACAATTCAATAGATTTGTATGTGCGTGGTTATATTTCTTGCAGTATATTCTTACGAGTTCGTACGAAGTCTTACGATTCATCCATGCGAACAAAATATTTTGTTTTATCATCAGATTTCGTAAGAAAATATAAGTGTTTGGTGTTAAACTAGATTGTGAGGAGCTAATATCATTGGTAGCTGATATCTCATTATGGGATTAAAAATGTAAACAATACCAGAATAAAGAGCTGAACAAGAAATTATGGAAGGAGGTGACGGGGAACATGTAGTCAACAAATAAATAACGTTATATAATATATTTTAATCGTGCATTGTAGAAAGGAACTAATTCAAAAAATACTATTTTGAGTGTTTCTTGGATCTAATACATTTTTAACAGTGACACATATATATATATATAAAATCAACAAAATTAACAACTGAAAGTTGTTTATTGACGCATGTAAAAATAAATCACTTTTCTTTTACCCTCCTTAAAATCACGATTTATTTAATATAGTTCACGATTAAAATATTGTACAAACTTATTTCTAATTTCACATGCTGTTTTAGTAGCCCTGTTGAAAAATCGTGTTTTTTTTTTTGTTTTTGTTTTTTTTAAGTGGTGTAGACTTTCATTGTTTTCAAAACCATTTGGTACGCCTTGTAAATCAATAATAATGTTATTAAGTAAGCAAATTGATTTTACAACTAAATCGACTTTTTCGGGACAATTTTCTATTTCCGTTTTGAAAATTCTTTATTTTGAGGTAATAATACCGAAAGCGCATTCAGCAAGGCGTCTTGCTCGGGAAAGACTTTGATCAAAAACCTCTTACTCTCTAGAGAAGTCTTGTACTGAAAATAGTCTCATCAAATATGTTTTTAAGGTATATGCTGCATCTCCTACTAATACATTTGGAACCATTATGTCTGTATTTTGCAAGATTCTTTCCGGCGGTATGTTGAGTATGTTTGAGTATTTATGGAGTAATGGTGGTTCAACAGCTTTTAAAATATAATCGATTGCAGATTGTTTCATTCGATATTTAAAAAAATTCTGGTCATCACTCCTGAGTTATTCAGACGATCTGGTGAATTCCCTGTTCTCATTCCTTGATGAAAAATAGCTGTTCACCCATTCACGTTTCTTGTCCAACAAGAGAACCTTTAACGCAGGACTTTCCAAAAATGAAATTCAAACAACAGATCCATTTGCACTTAGTTGAAAACAACAAACGTTCTGAAGATTCTTTAAGTACCTTTACCACGTTTTTGCATCCAATGTAACCACTCTGTCTTACGAACATTTTCTGACCTATTCGTACGAATTTAAAGAAACATTTTTCTTACGAATTCTTCCCAATGTAACAGCCGCCTTAGGCGCTAGGATATTCTCGCAGAAATTAATAAACGCCAGAAACCAAGTGGTTTTTATAACGTTACTGGGGAAAGCTGGGTGTCAGTAGGAGAAAAACAGGCGAGTAGGAAAAATACTAATGACAATACAATTTGTGTTGAGACACCTTAAACCCCCCCCCGTTTTTTTTTAAAGCATCGCACCTTACTACTTGTTCGGGTTATACGCTTAGGTACTAATTACGCTAGTGATTTAAGGGACGAGAAAGGTTAAATTTATGGGAAATGTACCCACATTTGCGAGGAGGGAGAGTAGAAACCCCTTTTGGGGGAAAAACCTCAGTATATCGTCATCGGCAGTCTAGTCTAACACGAAATTATCGCGTTATACCACGCGGCCACCGAAGTGGTTTGTCTCTCTCCTATCAAATAATATCATTCGATTCACAAATATCCATTTTACGCTCATATACAAGCTACCATTCGCTTCCCGCGCATTTAGATCTTAACGATCAACAGAAATATGTGGATTACTGTATTTTTCAGAATGGAAAATTTCAATTTTTAAACAATGTTTACATGTCTACATTTTGTAGAGGGTCCTAGAAAATAGTTTTGTATTCAACACCAAACTCATGTTCTATTAAACCGCTTCGGTGGCCGCGTGGTCTAACGCACTACTCTCGCAGTAGACTATACTGCCGCTGATGGGAAGATTGAGGTTCGAATCCCGGTCGGGTGTACTGAGGTTTTTTTTCCAAAATTGTTTTCCACTCTCCCTCCACGCAAAGGCAGGTACACTTTCTACAAATATTACCTTCCTTATCTCTAAAGCCATAAGTGTATAATCCAAACGGGTTGTAAGAATGGTGCTATAAAAAAGTTATATTAAAAGTTACAACGTTGTTCAGTCTAACAGCAACATTTGATCGGGATAGTACTATATTGTATAAAAAAGTGTTTTAACTAATGATGACGTTGTTTATTGATGTTCCAGAGGATGAGAGCCAGATCTTCGTCAAGTTCTTCAAGTTCCACAAGTGCTATGACCTGATCCCGACCAGCGCAAAGCTCGTGGTGTTCGACACACAGCTCCTGGTCAAGAAGGCGTTCTTCGCGCTCGTCTACAATGGTGAGAGGCGTATTGCTGGACGGCAGCATAATATTGTGCCCGGACGAAATTTCAATTTCCTTATCACATTATTTTGGTTTATACATTGTCTTATGACCTTGAAGGAATTAATTATCTGTTTCCGGTCTTTTACTTCTTGATTATGGCCAAGGCCGTAGCCGGGGAGTGTGTTCAAAAACCCCCGGGAAATTTTATGAACAAAATATATATATTTGCTTTATTTATGGTTCAAACAATATCAAAATTAAGATACAATAACAAATTAGGAGGCTGTGTTACCATAAAAAGAACTTCAGAGAGCTTCTAGAGGTGTTTAATATTTAGAATTTTTTCTATCCCCTGGTAATTAGGGGGTTATGTTGTCATAAAAAACACTTCAGATAGCTTTTAGAAAAACTGTTTATCATTTATACTTTTTCTAGCTTCCAGCAATTGGGGGGATGTGCCCACCAACCCCCCCCCCC